>JAVKPL010011274.1:0-50318 GCA_032173675.1 Gastrolobium villosum
GTTCTTCATCTTGTTCCAGTTAAAAAGGAAGAGATTCGAAAAATTGCGAGGATCAGCATTTAAAGCTCATTACATCACATTTCAAACTATCCTCAATTAGCGCTGAAGCAATTAAGGAAAGAATCTGCAATCAAAGCGCTGAGTCAAAGCACAGCTGGCACTGCAGCAAATAAAGATAGGATGCTTTGTCAACATTACATCAAAATGAAGTGACATCCTTATCTACTCACGCAGCTTTACATGGACAATGCACCAGGTGGCTTTATAAAAGGCCCTCTACACCATTCACATGCCAGAGAATTCAGAATCAGCCGTCACATTTCTGAGAGAAAGTTCGTGTTCTTGAGTTCTTCGAGTTCTTCGAAGTTCTTCAAGTCCTTCGAAGATGAAGAGCCATCAGAGTGATCCAAGTCACTGAGAGATCTGGAAGCAACTTGGACCCTCTGAAGCGAGAAAAGAAGAAGAGAGACATCTACCAGGTAGAAAGAAGAAAGAAGATTGTTTGTGACCCTAATAAAGCAGGGAGAAAGAGAAAGAAAGGGAATTGAATTCTTAAGAAAATAAAACAATATTGTTTTATTTTCTTGAGGTGCCGGGAGGATTTTTTAAATTTTACGAGGAAAGTTCACTTCTTATGGGCTAATAACGCAAATTTAGGACTATAAATTAATAATATATTTTTATAAAATAGCATCATCACATAAAATTACATAATTAGAGACTAGTATTAACACAGACGTGTAATTCTTAGCTGACAGCAGAATCGGAAAAGATCCTATTTTTGACATTTTTTTTTCTATGTTCATTCGGGTAAATTATATAAATAACAAACAAATATAATTTAGGGTTAAATTAATCTCATGTTATATGAAAGTGTAAGAAATTTTAAAATATGATTATATGAAATTAGAACACCAAAAGATTTAAGCTTACTTGTCGAAGACACGATTCTTGATTTCTTGAAAACCTCTTGGTAAGTAATATGAACTTGAAATAATATGTCGCGTTTTAATCTAATACAGATAGGTACAATATATAGAGAGCCTAATGGGCTTAAGTGAGAAGCCCAAACCTAGGGGTGATAATAAGGCCAGGGGCCTTAGGCCCGGCCCGGCTCGGTTCGTCTTTTTTAATTATTGGACCCAGACTTATACTCATACAAAAATCTTTTTATTTAAAAGGCCTTAGGCTTCCATAGCCAGGCCCGGCCTTGAAGCCTTGGAGGCTGGCCCGTATACAATAAATTTATTTATTTTTTATATTAATCATTTGAGATAGCGAGTGCCACTTTTCATAATTACTAACAATATTTCATAATTACTAACAACGATTGGTAAAGAAACAAGAGATATGAAGACGAAGATATAAGATGTAGAAAAAGAAAGATTAAAAATGACAACAACAAAAAAAGATGAAGGTAATTTCGTTGCTGATGCTTTGGTAACCAAAGGGAAACTATTAGACACTTGGGATCTACAGCTTTTTCTTTGAGTCCCTATGGATTGTAGAGAGCTGTTTGCTAGAGATTTGATGGGCACTACTTGCCCAAACTTTGTTTCGTTTCTAGTTCTGTTGCTTTCCCCTTTATTCAACTTGGACCCTCTGAAGCGAAAAAAGAAGAAGAGAGACATCTACCAGGTAGAAAGAAGAAAGAAGGTTGTGACACTAATAAAGCAGGGAGAAAGAGAAAGAAAGGGAATTGAATTCTTAAGAAAATAAAACAATATCGTTTTATTTTCTTAAGGTGCTGTTTGGTAGGAGGATTTTTTAATTTTTATGAGGAAAGTTCACTTCTTATGGGCTAATAAAGCAAATTTAGGACTATAAATTAATAATATATTTTTATAAAATAGCATCATCACATAAAATAACATAATTAGAGACTAGCATTAACGGAGACGTGTAATTCTTAGCTGATAGCAGAATCGGAAAAGATCCAACGGATACTGTTATTGACATTTTTGTTTTTTTATTTTCTACGTTCATTCGGGTAAGTTATATAAATAACAAACAAGGGTTAAATTAATCTCATGTTATATGAAAGTGTAAGAAATTTTAAAATATGATTATATGAAATTAGAACACCAAAAGATTTAAGCTTACTTGTCGAAGACACGATTCTTGATTTCTTGAAAACCTCTCGGTAAGTAATATGAACTTGAAATAATATGTCGCGTTTTAATCTAATACAGATAGGTACAATATATAGAGAGCTTAATGGGCTTAAGTGAGAAGCCCAAACCTAGGGGTGATAATAAGGCCTTAGGCCCGGCCCGGCTCGGCTCGTCTTTTTTAATTATTGGACTGATGTGCCTCTGGCAAGTGTGCTTTTTCTGTGTTAAAATTGACAAGAATTAAGTCATAAGAGAGCAATTTAAATACATATTTGCTAATTATGTTGATTCTTTGTATGTCAATAATATGCACCTTTTAGTTGTGTTTTTACAGGAAAAAGAAGTGAAATTTGAATTCAAAATTTGAATTCAAAAAAATTAAATTCAAAACCGTTTTTAATTTAATTCTTTCGTTACGTAATAAGTTTTAATTTAATTCTTCAGTTACGTAATAAAGTTTTAATTAAATCTTTACGTTATACGTTTCGGTAATAAAGTTGTAATTAATTATTCCCTTACACGTTTCATCAGGGGGTAATTTTGGAAGACGCGGAGAAACCCTAGTTGCTACCGATGTAAAGGTTCCTCTCCACACACTCCATGGCACACAATTCAGTCTTCAGAGGAAATCCCACACATTTTGATAATTCCATTCCATTTGGATCTGGAGAGACTGGAGGAGAAGGGTTCTGTGGCGTTCTTCGTTCTTCATCTTGTTCCAGTTAAAAAGGAAGAGATTCGAAAAATTGCGAGGATCAGCATTTAAAGCTCATTACATCACATTTCAAACTATCCTCAATTAGCGCTGAAGCAATTAAGGAAAGAATCTGCAATCAAAGCGCTGAGTCAAAGCACAGCTGGCACTGCAGCAAATAAAGATAGGATGCTTTGTCAACATTACATCAAAATGAAGTGACATCCTTATCTACTCACGCAGCTTTACATGGACAATGCACCATGTGGCTTTATAAAAGGCCCTCTACACCATTCACATGCCAGAGAATTCAGAATCAGCCGTCACATTTCTGAGAGAAAGTTCGTGTTCTTGAGTTCTTCGAAGTTCTTCAAGTCCTTCGAAGATCTGTTCTAGTTTTTCTTCTTCTTCTTTCTTTTAGTTTTACGTTTATTTTTTTTAGATCAGCGATCAGTATGTTGATTGGCTAGATCATTTTTATTGTAGTCAGGGTCACGATCCATATGTGAACCCTTGATGCGAAGGATTGGTTTATGGTTTTTGATTTATATAATTATCTTTATCATTACTCTGCGCGAATTTGATATCTTCTTTGTTAGAGTTGATCAATCTGATAGTTGGGGATATTCTGAGGATCAAAATCCTAGATAGGAATATTGGGGTTTTGATCTCGAAAGGGGGTAAGATAACAATCTGTATGCGTGCTAGGAATAGACGTGTACATGATTGCAGATGCTTAAATTATCGCACCCATTGCTTGATCCTATGAGAAACATTGCAAGGAATTGGGGTTTCTCATTGGATTAAAGGGTTAACCCTGCAAGGAATTGAGGGTTAAATATTAAATCTTTTAGATGATAATTTATCTGAGTAATTATATAAATAATTATTGTAAATCAATCCGGAGTAAAAAAGCGGGGATCATTTGGTGAATGAACCCTGGCTACAATGCTTTTCTCATATCCTTTTTACAAAACAATTTTCATTTTTATTGTTTTATTTCTCAAAACAAAAATACAAAAATAAGTCTTTTATTTTCATATTTGAATTTCCATCAATTTGACAATATTTGTCACAACCCTATTTGAATTTTTCCATTCTTTGAGAAAAAGTTTAATTGATATTAGATCCCAATCCCTGTGGAGACGAACTTTTCTTATCACTTTATTACTTGTGCGATCGGTATACTTGCCGGAGAGCATCAGCTTCTCTGGTGGGAAGGATGACCTTGACAAATAGTTGTACAGAACAAATTACATTAGTTTATGCTTCTTCCAGATGGAGTATATGCTGACAATTAGAAATCGACTTTTAAAGTCATTTGCTTTCTACATAGAGCTAAAAATATCAATTGAAGGATAAATGTGTAGACATTTATCTTTTTCAACTGATTAAATATAAAGCCCCAAAATAGAATGTTGGTGATGTTTAAACTTTAAACATGGTTTTTGGTAAGCATTTAAAATTAAATATTGAATTCGAATTTGGGTGAATTCTGGAGCTGGTTCTGATGGTGTAAAGAGAGTGATGGCTTCTCTGGTGGGAAGGATGACCTTGACAAATAGTTGTACAGAACAAATTGCCAGGCAATGTGCCACAGTATTTGTCGAACTGCTGTCCAAACCAGAAGGAAGGTGATATGGACCTTGGGAGAGCCTCATCCCAAAAGCTAGCTTGTAAGGTAGGTCTAGGAGAGCCCGAAATCCATATAAACCCCTCAATCCATATAAACCCAAAGTCCAAGTCCCATACCTTGCAACTAGATCGTGATATCTCATCACGCTCCGCAGCTCCGGCGCCCACGCAGGCTGGCTTGGCGCTAATTTTTTACTAACTCTGAGCGAACAATGCAATGCTAGCGTCTCCAATCGCCTCGCTCGATTGCAACTGGAAGACATAGTTGAAGCTCTGATACCAGTTGATACGGACCTTAGGAGAGCCTCATCCCAAAAGTTAGCTTGTAAGGTAGAAGAGCCCAAAGTCTATATAACCCACACTAGAATTTTATGTTTCCGATATGAGACTCCAAGTCCTATACCTTACTACTGGATCGTAATAGAAGGGAACCAAGTTTGTATGCATTATATAACTTGTCAGGGTTGAATGACAATGCAACCATCTTCAGTTCTTCCATCTCTTATAGAAGCTCTTTTTGATGAGCAGGATCCTTCATATGAGCTGAAGTCATTAGCTGCTTCAACGATTGCAAATATAGTATCAAAGCCAGGGCATTGGGAATTAGCATTTGCTGATAAGGATGGAAATCCAATGCAGTCAGAAAATATTGTTTTTAGACTTTTGGGGCTTTTAAACTGTTTGTCTTCTCAATGTCAAGTGACTGTTCTTCGCATACTTTGTGGAATTACATCATCTCCTCAGGCATCAGGTAGTTCCTAATTAACTAGCAATGAGTTAATAATGTGATTGTGATCTCTGGTATTTGTTCATGACTTCATTTATCTATTTGTCGTACTCCATGTCAAGTTGATTTCACAACCTCTGAGCTGTTTAATTTGGTATTAGGTTTCAGTTTGTTTATTGAAATTGAGATATAGAAAGAGGCAGATGCTGTTGCATTGTAATTAAGTGAGAATGACTGCATCACTTGGTACTTCAACAAAAGCTTGTTTCTTATGGATCTACAATCAATAAATAAACAGGCTGTTTTATGCCATCTCCTTAGAAGTTAGCTTTTGGAGATTATATCATTGGAAAGAAACCAGTCACCTCTTTAAAATACTGCATTTTTTTGACATTGTTCAAATATATTTGACTTCCTCTAGTTTTTTATTTTTTGGTACATTTTATTCCTTTAGATTTGTTAGTCAAAATAACTGTAGTAATTATTAGGTATTTGTTGTAGAAAAATTTCGCATTTACAAATAACCAAAATTGCATTGTAGCTAAAGTAAAAGTTACAACAAATCCAAATATCTGAAGTTAATGTTATAGTCCAGAGTTTCAATTTCTTGTAATTATGGAAGCTTTTTTCTTTTCTTTTTTCACCTTTTTATAGATGATGACTTAAGGATCACTTTAGTCACATTTTATTTTTTTTCCCTTTAAACTGACAGGCAAAATAGTTTTAGATGTGACTTTGTATAACAAATGGAATAAGTGGAGGCCGTCCTGCTTTTATGGTGGGAAATTATTGTATTGTAGCTACGTGCAATAGAAAGATCACTCTTTACACTGACATGTATTAGAATGGTGCATGATGTTTAACATTTGTTTATCTTATTCATGGTTGGTAACAATTCATTTCATGTCCGGGGATGGTTTTAGAATGGCCACACCATCTCTTCAATACCCTGAAGTCGAACACAATAAAAGGCTGTTATCTGAATGGTTTAGTCAAGATATTGCGAATGAGCTCAAACTTTCAAACAAGCTTACTAAAAGAAAAACTCTTAGATAACCAATCTACAAATGATGAGAGATCAGATGCAGCACAGTTACCTGCCAACCTTTCCCTCTCAGAAGGTGAAGTAATGAGACTTTTAGGAGGTGATTTTGTGGAATGGAAAATTGTTGCTCTTGAGAGTCTTTTAAGGACCACGCATCAGGCATGCAGGAAGGTCTAATAGGTCTCTTCACTTTACTAGGAACCTTGATCACCAACTCTTAATATAGTTAAAGAAAATCGTCTTATGGCCATTTTCTATGAGCAGCTGGATTATACTTCGAAACTGAAGGTAAAACGACTTGCTGCCATTGTTGAAAAACATATCAGAATTTGGAAGGTCAGTTACTTTTAGGGAGTCTGAAACTATGAACCACCGACACTTCAAAAACCTCGACGTGTTGTGTCGTATCCGACACTTCCTGACACTCTCCGACATTCCGACACTTCCCGACACTTCAATGCAGGTTGTAGAAACTCAGAAAAAGGTTCAAATGTTGAGTTGTGTTGCGTTTTTAGTTCTAACTATTAGATTCGTTGGATTACTATTATTATTTTATTGAATTTAATATAAATGTTTATGATATCTTATGTTTCTTTGCAAAATTAATGGGTATTATAAGTTTAGCTTTATTTTTTTGTTAAGTTATTAAATATTTAATATAATATACGCAACATAAATTAAAAATATTATTTAATATTAAAATGTGTTCTAACATGTCGAAATCTAATATTTTTTAGAATTAACGTGTCGGAGTGTCGTGTCATATCGTGTCTCGTGTCGGTATCGATGCTACATACATCTGAACCATACCAAGAAAAAGTCCGTACCGTTTATGTTGTGGGATAGTAATTATTAACTATATGTGTTAATAAAGATTTTTTACTCTTTGAATTATTGTATGATTGAACAACAATCTCTCCCTTTATATAGAAGTCAGAAAGAGTTAATTGGTAAGCATAATTAACATAAACTCTGTAATGCCATTATAGGTTTTCAATGCTCCTATCTGGAAACAACAAACCTACCTATTCATTTTTAATCTTTTTTTTATACAATGGTAGTACTGAGATTCAAATCTATGATCTCGGCACATTACTCAAATCCCTTATTACTAGATCAATCCTAATGGCTTGACTACCTATTCATTTTTGCAAAGAATTACCTTAGCAAGCATGAAATTAATAAATATAAGCTTTCCGTAGTCACATGAGATCCTGATATATGTTGTACTCTAAGGACTTCTCTAAATGCATAGCAATTAAGGCAATTACATTGATTTGATAGTCATGAACATGGAAAAATTGTTACAAATTGATAACAGAGAAATTTTAACCGTAACATATAACTTCCAGAATATTGTTGTGATTTGATGATTGGCAATGTAGCTGCTAAATAGTATTATTGTTTTTCCTGAAGATCGATTAAGTAGTTAGCAATTAGCACAGAGTGAGAAATTGAGTTCATAAGGGGTAGTTCAATGATAAATGTGTGTATCTCGTTTGAGGTTTGGGTTTGAGATTCACTCAAAATCTTGAGCAAAATACAATATTCCTTTATCAAAAGTAGTAATGCAATTAGTACTTTTTTTTTTTTTTGGGGGGGGGGGGGGGGAGGAATGTTATAAACCGTTATGTTTTTTCCCCTGAAAATTCCTTTTATTGGTGAAATACAGATAAAATGAAAATCCTATGTACAATTATTACAAACTCTAAGATGTTGTAAATGATAATTTAGAAAGTCTCTTACTATACATGCTCGTCTGGGCCATCCTAGTCTTACAAAGCTTCAGAAGATGGTTTCACATTTATCGTCTCTTTCTAAATTAAATTGTGAGTCTTGTCAGTATGGGAAACATACTCGTAATACGTTCCCAAGTCGTCTTAGCCGTCAAGTTGTTTCTCCTTTTTCTGTGGTCCACTCTGATATTTGGGGACCAAGTCGTCATTCTTCTACTTTAGGGTTTAAGTACTTTGTTACTTTTATTGATGATTATTCCAGGTGTACTTGGTTATTTTTAATGAAAAATCGGTCTGAGTTGTTTTCTATTTTTCAGTTATTTTACAATGAAATCAAAACTCAATTTGGTATTCCTATTCGTACTTTTCGTAGTGATAATGCATGTGAGTACTTATCTCATCAATTTCAACAATTCTTTTCATCTCATGGCATTCTCCATCAAACATCTTGCCCTTATACACCTCAACAAAATGGTGTAGCCGAGCGCAAGAATCGCCATCTGGTTGAAACCACTCGTGCCTTGTTAATTGATGGTAATGTTCCATACACATTCTGGGGTGATGCTATACTTACTGCATGCTATCTCATTAATCGCATGCCATCATCTGTTCTCAATCATAAGGTACCTCACTCTATTTTATTTCCCCATCAAACTTTATATCCTTTAACTCCACATGTGTTTGGTTCTACGTGTTTTGTTCATCATCTTGGTCTAGGTTTGGATAAATTAGCTCCCAAGTCTCATAAATGTGTTTTTCTGGGTTATCCTCGGTCTCAGAAGGGTTACCGTTGCTACTCTCCCACTTTACGTCGATACTTTATCTCGGCGGATGTCTCCTTTTTTGAATCAGTTCCCTTTTTTGGATCCTCTACTACTCCTGTGGAAACTGATTCTGTACAGCCATCCTTCCCAAGTGACCTTCTTTACCTTCCGTCTTTACCCATCCATGTTTCTGACTCTCCTTCTATCACCTCTTCTGCTGATGAGATCGAGCCTAATTCGTCAGATGTATCCGTGGACTCACATTCAACTGCATCTCCTCCCACGGCTTCGGTCCCACCTTCGGATAGTGACCTTCCCATTGCTCTTCGTAAGGGTACTCGTGATACTCGCCCTCCGGCCAGGTATGCAGTCAATCTCAGTTATCATCGTCTTTCTCCATCATATTTTGCTTGCCTTTCCTCTTTGTCCTCTGTATCTGTCCCTAAGACTACAGGTGATGCACTTTCACATTCGGGATGGAGACAAGCTATGATTGATGAAATGAGTGCTCTTCATCATAATGGCACATGGGATCTGGTACCTCTTCCTTCTGGAAAATCTGTGGTTGGTTGCCGATGGATTTATGCTGTTAAGGTTGGACCTGATGGTCAAGTGGATCGTCTTAAAGCTCGCTTGGTGGCGAAGGGTTTCACTCAAGTCTTTGGCTTGGATTTTATTGATACTTTTTCTCCTGTGGCGAAAATGTCTACTGTTCGCCTTTTTATTGCCATGGCTGCTATTCGCCATTGGCCTCTCTACCAACTGGATATCAAGAATGCTTTTCTTCATGGTGATCTTGAGGAAGAAATTTATATGGAGCAACCTCCTGGATTTGTTGCTCAGGGGGAGTCAGGACTTGTTTGTCGTCTTCGTAAGTCTCTCTATGGCCTCAAACAATCTCCAAGAGCTTGGTTTGGTAAATTTAGCAGTGTTGTTCAACAATTTGGCATGACTCGGAGTGCAGCTGATCATTCTCTCTTTTTTCGTCATTCTGCTTCTGGTTCTATTTATCTGGTGGTATATGTGGATGATATTGTCATCACAGGCAGTGATCAACATGGGATCACTCGATTGAAACAACACTTATGTCATCATTTTCAGACTAAGGATCTTGGGAAACTTCGATACTTCTTAGGAATCGAGGTGGCCCAATCTAAATCTGGTGTTGTGATATCTCAGAGGAAATATGCTCTGGATATTCTTGAAGAAACTGCTCTGTTAAATTCAAAATCTGTTGAAACTCCTATGGATCCAAGTATCAAGCTTCTACCAAATCAGGGGGAGCCCTTTTCAGATCTTGAGCAGTATAGAAGATTGGTTGGAAAATTGAACTACCTCACAGTCACTCGGCCTGATATTTCCTTTGCAGTTAGTGTTGTCAGTCAATTTCTCAATTCTCCATGTCAAGAACATTGGAATGCAGTCATTCGTATTCTTAAGTATATCAAGGCATCTCCAGGAAAAGGCCTTGAATATGAAGATAAAGGTCATGATCAATTGGTTGGGTACTGTGATGCTGATTGGGCTGGTTGTCCAACTGATAGGAGATCTACTTCTGGGTATTGTGTCTTTGTTGGAGGCAACTTGATTTTGGAAAAGTAAGAAACAAAGCGTAGTTTCCAGACCAAGTGCTGAAGCAGAATACCGCTCCATGGCGACTACTACTTGCGAACTCATATGGCTTAAACAACTTCTCAGAGAGCTTAAGTTTGGAGACACTGGACAGACAACTCTCATTAAGAGATGGTAAAAACTAAAAAAGAAATGGTAAAAAGGTGCAAACATGATTGCTTCGGTCTGAGTATTATCAAATATTCCTCCTTTCGATATTCCCATAAAAGTGAGCAATGAGCAATGAGGCTGAATCGAGTTGACATGATTATGAAAACTGAAAAAGAAAAGGGAAAAGGCAAGCTACAAAGTGAAAACCAAGTTGGCTTTGGTCCGTTAATTTTCCCAAAAACATTGTCATTGGGGCCACATATCGCTTCACTTTGCAGATGCCGGTTGCATATAACACAGCAAAATAAATAATAATAATAATAATAAGAAAGAAAGAAGGGTTTTATGTTTATTATCTCGTAGGAAAAGTGATTGTGTAATATTATAGAGATTTGTTTTGTGTGGCATATTTTTTTCTTTTCTTTTTTGTTTTAAAATGTGTGGACCTCACAAAATGTTTTGTGCGTAGAAAAATTTATTGTGTTAGGTTAAAGGATAAATGAAAACCAAGAAAGAAATCACTGACACTGCTCTTTTAGGTGGCAGGACAAGTTACAAAAAGAAACTTGTTTTACTTTCTGGCTGCACCGATTAAATAAAGTGGAAGAACATGTTTGCGGCAGGTCCAAAGACACACTTTTTATTTTCCCCAAATATACTGATTTTATTAATGGCAAATATTTTTCTTATGTTCTAGGAAAAAAATTATCTCATTGTAAAAATAAAAGTATAAATGAGACTCATATATAAGAGGAGAGAGAAAAAAGAGCGGTGAGATCTAACTCATTTTTGTGTGTATAGAAAAATTATTTATCTGATATAAAATGAGATAAACATAACATTTTATTAAATTGGAGTAAGCGATGAATTTAAAAATAATAAAAAAGAGTCCGACCTATATACTTAGAGGAATTAGAATCTTGTATACTAGATCTCAGTCGTAATAGGACAAATAAAAAATATAAAGCATATAAACGAAGATTATATTGTGTATTTGTTTGGGTGGACTCTAGCACGTGTATATACTGTAAATGAAGGGTGGATCAAGATGAATTAATAAGATTGATTAAATATATATCTCATTGATAGAGTTTTCCGTTAATAATGCATAAGATCTTTATTAAAAAATCAACTTGTAAAAATATCTGACCACGTGATAGAGGTCCAAAACCAGACATGGAAAGAATATAAAATTACATGACCAAGGTAACTGCTTTTTGAGACCCAAAATGCAAATAAAATATTACAAAACAACCCTCGAGATTTCAAGAGAATAACAAACGACAGAAATGTATCAGTATCTGAGGTTTTAGTGGACAACGAATCAATAATACAGCATGAATTCTGGTCAGTATCTTGTGGGGTTTATCTTATGGTTCATATTCAAGGGATTAATGATTATTTATTATATTTAAACTCCCACGTAAGAACAAAATTGGATTGAGAAAAAAGAAAGAATAAAACTCCAGCCGATCAGGACAGGTATAAAAAAAGTTGGATCGAGAAGAATCACTAAAAAATGACTCACAAAATCATAAAGAATCTGATCAAAGGCGAAAAAACGTCACAGCGTATCATAATACACCGTATGCATCCGGTGTATTAACGTATATATGATAATAAGTACAACATGTTTAAATAATTAAATGCGGAAGCTCTTTTCATGAATCACTAGACCATATTTGCAATCCTTATCGTCTCTTTGGTCAACTTATTATCATGCCTGCTTATCACTAGACTATATTTCCTTATGTATTGCAGATTTGCAATCCTTATCGCCTCTTTGGTCAAAATGGAACGGAAGATATTTTGCCTGTATTTTGGACCATTGGGAGTAATTCTTACAATGATAATTTTGATCTGATTAACAATTTAATATAATCCATGCATAATCATACATACATAAATCATATTGCCCAGCCATCCATGGCCTAGGCTATTTCATAATCTCTGATGCACCGACACTTCAAAATACCTAATGTAACGTGTCCGACACTTCTCGACACTCTCCGACACTCTAACATGTGTTGCAGAGACTCAAAAAAGAGTCTGAAGGTTGCATTGCGTTGCAATTTTAGTTCCAGTTATTAGATTCATTAGATTACGATTACCATTCTATTGAGTTTAATATAAATATATGAGATATCTTATGTTTATTTACAAAATTGATAGATATTATAAGTTTAGCTTTATTTTTTTATTAAATTATTGAATATTAAATATAATATACACTACATAAATTAAAAATATTTTTTTTTTGTATAACCCGGAGGTATCCTCATTCAACCTCCTCCAGTCACCTTGCCCTCGGGGTACGGCCTGTAGGCTAGCTCCTCATTGGAACAGCGGGTGCATTGAGCTTCGCTACCGGAGGAAAGATGAGACTAATCCCCCAACCGAGAAGGAGACACTTTCCTCCTCTGACCCCCAAAGATTTTCCAAGAATTTGCTTGAGGCAGGGTTTGAACCCCTGACTCAAGCAAACCCTTGGGAGCTCAGTTGCCAACTGAGCTACCCTTGGGGGTTAAATTAAAAATATTATGTAATATCAAAATGTGTCCTAACGTGTCGAAATATAGCATTTTTTAAAATTAACGTGTCGGATTATCGTATCGTGTTGTATCCCGTGTCTCGTGTCGGTGTCCATGCAACATAGTTCATAACCATCAATTTTCAAAATAATGTTCATTTACTTACTTGATTACATCAACTACACAAAAGAAATGTAATTACCTGAGTAACATAGACTTGTGCGTACATTACTAACAACATATACAAACTATCAATATGGCATAGACATCTCCTATACTCTCCAAAAGAATGACATGGCATGTATAATTCAAAATAATAACATGTCATGTACATATCAAAATAGCAATCAAAGTCATGACTATTATGTTAGGTAATATCTCTCCTCTAGCTTTTTGTCGTGCGATGCCTTAGCACCATCAGCTACTATACATGAAATGGTAATCCTCGTGTCGCGGGGTAAGATAATCATCTTAGCAAACTAGGGGTCCTGGAGGGCTCCTCCACCCCCAGGTTCACTTCAGGCATAAAACAGTATAGAATCATGTATGCATCAAAATATGTATATCAATGAATGTGTGCATAATAAATCCTACTGGCCAGAGAATACAACATGTGTGCATTACGCAAGGAAACATCATTTTGCAACATACTCGTATAAGGAAACACCATCTCACACTATGCATAAGAAAACATCATCTTATGCCTCACACAAGGAAACACCATCTTGTGTGGCACATAAATATATATACATATACATACATCATTATATCAATTCATTTACAAAACACCACATCAAAGAACCATCCTCCCTAGGAGTCTGGTGGAACAAATAGGGGATTATCCCCAAGGACCGAAAACTTACCTATGAAGCAACGTCCTCCAATATAGTCCTCGTATCCAAGGGATCACAATCTCACCCAATATCATAGCCTATTTCAAAGATGTGAAGATAATTAATATATAAACTAATCTACCGCATTCAATACATCATTATCTTTTGTTTATTTATTTACTTCGTGCCTTAACTCATTAATTTCTTAATGTTTTCCTATCTTAAGCAATGTGTAACATCTCGAGCGCTGACGAGGGCGGGGAGTGATCGCCGGTGCGCAAGGGCACGGACAAGGAGCGGCTCCTGGCAGGCTTCCAGCGATGGGGGTTCATGAATGAATCGAATAACACCAGAAAGAGAGGGATTCCAGAGATTGTGCTGTATAGGACAGAACAACTAAGGATAGCTTATAAGAATTAATTTGTACTACATATACTAACAAGATGCATCTACTTTTCGGTAGCCCGGATCGGAAGAACTCCACAGTTAAGCGTGCTTGACTTGGAGCGATTCTGGGATGGGTGACCTCCTGGAAAGTTTTCCCGGGAAGTGTGCGAGTGAGGACAAAGCACGCTGAAAATTCTCGTGTTAGTGTGTAGGGACAGTCGTTGATGCTTGCAAGTGGCCGGGCGTTACACAATGTCCCACAACTCTTCTGGATTGGTTTAAGTTCTCAATTGCCAAGGGAAATCATTTTCAGCAATTTTATAATGGGTAATTGATTACCTACCCAGTGGTAATTGATTACACAACGACAGACAGCAAAAAATCCAGCTTTTCAAGGTGTCAATGGTGTTCCAAGCCCTTCCAAGCCCATTATTCATCAAAACATAACTCTTCCAATAACTTATCATGCATTCTAACTCATGGGTATATACTTTAATCTTTTACATATAAAAACCCCAATTTACAAAACCTTATATCATGGTATTTTAATGAAAATCCAACAATGGGGTTAGGGCATTTACCTTAGAAGCTTCAACAACCAAGGAATAAAGGTTTTCTCCTAGCTTTTCACATCCCTTAACACTGGTTCTTGCCTAATACGAAAATGAACCTTTTACAAGTGGGTATTTCTTTCCCTTAAACTCAAATACCAAGTGAAAATGAGAATGAGAACAAGATAGAGATGAAAATTATGGGTTATCTCACTTGTTTCTTGAGGAATCTAGTGAAGCACAAGAGAAGAGAAAAATGGAGAAGCTTCCCTTGTCTATGGAGAGCATATTGACGGTAGAAGAGAGAAAAATGAGAGTGTGAGAGGTTTCTAACCTCTTAAGTGTGTTTTCTCACTAGTTTCTTAAGAGAATAATGAAGCCCTAAGGAGGAAGAATAAGAAACCAATTTTCAGCCTTTGGGGAGAAGAGACTTTGACGGGAGCAAAGAGAAAAAGGAGGAAATAGAGTGTCTTAGTGTACTTTAAGTGGCTCAACTAACGACTATTTGTACATTTTGCCTTTTTTAATTTAAAAACTGGGAAAAGTATTTGTCCTTTTAAATGACACAACTTATATCATTTCACTCTCACAAAGAGGTGGGACTCACATCTTTATTTTTGAGTAAATACCTCTTTTGGTCCCTGACAAATTTCACAAAGCCCTTTTTGGTCCTTAGCAATTAAAAAGGGCACTCGTAGTCCCTTGAATTTTAAAAAACAAGCCACGTTAGTCCTTCTGTTAGTTGGCGTCCAACAGCCAATGTAACGGTGAACACTTGGCACGTTAGTTTGCTGACTCAGAATGAAATAGTCCACCGTGGATATAAGACGACGACGTTTTGAAGATGAGTTGCATCTCCATGGTCATGAATGGATACCTGACGTAGCAGCAAAGGGTAACCTAACCCAACAAAGGGGGTAAATTGAGAACCCTAAATCACTTGTAAACTAAAAATTTCCTCAAAAGCTCCGCACGTTGATAACTGCAAATTGACAACAGTAGAAGTTATTTACTGGATTTGCTGGGGCGTAGGAGAAGATGAGTCTTTTTTCTGGCATGGGGGCTCAAGTGGAAGTACTTCAATAGGGGGTAGAACCCTGACAAGGACTGTTGGTCGTAGATGCAAATGTGGGAAGCAACCTATTGTGTATACCTCCAAAACTGAGAGAAACCCAAACAGGGCATTCTTTGGGTGCCCTAATTTCAAGGTATACATGTGTAATGTGTGTATATTTAAGTTGAGATATTTTCTCATCGTGGTTTGTTATGTTGGCAAGAGAAGAAGCCATTTTTAGATTATTATTTTTTTAGATGGGTAGATGATGTATCTAATGAAAGGATGGAGCTGGAAGAAGGAAGAATACACAAGGTGGAGTTGGATGTTACTGAAATGGAATTCAAGTTGAAGTATGTGGACATGATGATGAGTGAGCAATTGCAAGTTAAGCTGAACGACCAAGGTGTGAAGATTACTGAGCAACAACTGAAGTTTAATGACCAGGAAAGAAAGATGAATGAGCTATACCTGATGATGGTTTCAGAGTTAGATAGGATGGACAAGGAAATTAGGAATTTGGTAGGTCAGCTAGGGTCTTAGTTGGTGCCTGTGTAGGTCTGATCATGATGTGTATCTTTGTTGCAAGTGTGCTAACAATCAAAACAAGTGTACCCAATGTATTTTTTCTTAACAGAAGTGTAATGAGTTCTCAGTACTTTTTGAGCAAATTAATAAAGCTTCTATTACATGGCTTATTTTTTATTGGTTCCTATATGTTTTTTTGTGCTTTATTTCTCTCGTCAAGCCTAAACTATATGTAAATGCCATGAACAAGCTCATGGATTATTCTTTGCATTGTGTTTGCATCATATGTTTTAGGCCTTTTTCTGTCTCCACTGCCATCTCAAGCTCATGGATTATAAATATTGAGCTATTTTTCTGCATACTTAGGCCATCTGAATAGTGGTACCACAAACCACAGTTCATTGTATCATTGCAATCATTGTATTAGTATAAGCATATAGTATATACTCTCTCTGACATATAATGTGAATCAGAAATTAGGAAACATTATATTTGAATACATTATATATGTTCAATGCAATCAGGAGAAGGAAGTAACCATTCATCACAATTGTCATTAATTTATAGATGTGCATGGATGTACAGGGTAGGGTTGTTTAAAATGTCCAAAAGAACCAAACCGAACCATAACCAAACCGCTCCACATCTTAAAATCCGGTTATTTTTAAAAACCGGTTTCATATGAAACTACATTTTATTTTATAAACTGATTATTTACCAAACCATAAAAGTAATTAGTTATCCATAACCAAACTACTCTACAATTAAAAAACAAGTAAGTACTATCTTTTATTATGCCTATTATATTAGTCAATTGACTCAAACTTTCAAAAAATAAACTAGCAAAAAAATTTAAGCAGCTCAAGTAAATAAATAATTTTGTCCGATCAAATTTTATCCGATAAAAATTCTGTTAAAATTGTTTACAAAAAAAAATTTTGTCACATTTTTTTATGGAAATATTTTTCATCAAAAAATTTTGACAGAAATTCTTTCCATTGAAAATTATGATAGGAATCTTTTTTTGTTGGAAATATTTTCTGTCGAAAATTTTCGTTGAAAATGTGTTTCGTCGAAAATTTCAACGTAAATTTTTTTGTCAAAATGAATGATGAAATTATTTTTGTCGAAAACTTTTGACGGAATTTAGATTCTGTAAAGAATTTTGACGATTTTTTTTCCATCAAGATTTTTTACAGAAATATTCTTCGTCGAAAATTTCGACGAATATGTTTTTTGTCAAATGTTTTGAGGGGAATATTTTAATGAAATTTAGATTCCATAAAGAATTTTGACACAAAAAATTTCTGTCATAATTTTTTACAAAAATATTTTTTATCACAAATTTTTACGGAAATATTTTTCGTCAAAAAATTTCGCTCAAATGTGTTCTGTTGAAAATCTTGGTGAACGCTTTTTCCGTAAAAAAATTTGACAGAAATATTTTTCGGCAAATTTTTTTACGTAATTGTTTTCTGTCAAAAAAAATTGATTGCAATATTTTCCCTTAAAAAGTTTGACGAAAATATTTCCGTTGAAAGTTTCAACGGAATTTAGATTTTATCAAGAATTTTGACTGAATTTATTTCCAAAAAAAATTATGTCGGTTATTTTGGCCAATTCTTGTTTCGTCTCTATTTTCAACGTCATGTGATTTTCATCAAAAAAATTGTCATTATGTTCGACGAAATATTTTTCATCAACAAACTCTGTCGGTATTTGAGACTTTCCTAATAATGCTACATTCAAAAATGATCCATATAACCCCCAAGGGTAGCTCAGTTGGCAACTGAGCTCTCAATGGTTTGCTTAAGTCAAGGGTTCAAACCCTGTTTCAAGCAAATTCTTGAAAAACCTTTGGGGGCCAGACGATGTGCCTCCCTCCTTGATTGGATGATTAGTCTCATCCTTCCTCCAGTAGCGAAGCTCAATGCACTCGTTGTTCCAATGATGGGCTAGCCTACAGGGCCGTACCCCGAGGGCAAGGTGACCGGAGGAGGTTGAATGGGGAAACCTTCAGGTTATACAAAAAAAAATGATTCATATTTATGTAGTTTTCATATATTCATGCTATGGTTAGATAAGTAATTTTTAATATTTCTCCTCTTAAACCCCCCAAATTGAGGGAACTTTAATTTTAAGGGTGGGAAGAGTTTTGGAGGATTTTGCAAAAATCCAAAATTCCTTTCCCCCATTTTTTTAAACTCATAAACAAGGGAAGGGATTAATAAAACCCTCCCCTTCCCTTCCTTCCCCTCCAAAAATCATCTCTCAAACAAAGCCTTAGTAACATAAATCTTGAGAGAACGAAGAGCAATTTTTTTTATAATTTTAAAATAATTCAACTATTCTTCTACCAATCACTCTCAAAACAACGTGAAACAATTTCTATAAGAATCATTTCGTCCGGAGAGTTCCAAAACAATGAAGATTCTTGCAAGAAATAGTTAGTCAACTACTTATAAATATAGTATAATCCATCAAAAACTAATTTTGAATTTGTTAAAAAACCGGTTTTGAACTTGATAACCGGTTTATGGTTCATAACCGATTTTGATTTAAAACCGGTTTAAAATCGGTTTTAAATCAAAACCGGTTATGAACCAGAAACTGGTTTTGAACCGGTTTAGACAAATTAAAAACTGATTTTTTTAAAATAAGTGGTTCAGTTTAAAATCCAAATCGTTTAAAACTGGTCTGGTTCGATTTTTGACAATACCCGAACCAAGCCGCTCCATGCACATCCCTATGTACAGGAGTGCATTACAAAATAAAGCCAATTAAATGTTGAATAAAAAAGGCCTCTAATACAAAATGGCCTTTTGAAGCACTATTGAGTATAATCAAAAAGGGTACAACAATCTGTTTCCAAAAAACATTCACATAATAAGGCCTCGAAATACATAATGGCCAGGAATTCCAAATAAAGACTTTCACATAATAAGAAATCCTTCATCAGTTCGCTATGCAAAACTCCCACACCATACATATCAGATGCTCATTTTCTTGAGGCAGGCCTTGGTGGCTTAAAACCAGGTGTGCTCATGAAGGTCAATAATCTGCTTCGTGTGCCACTGGTGGCTGCATTTATAGTTTCATTACTCAAATATTCAATTGCATGTGGTGGATTTGATAAAGGTGGGCTGCTACCTCTCAAGTTTCCCTCATCTAGCTGAGAACTGCCCACTGGTGTAGGGCCTCCTTGAATTAATGGGATTTCTTCTACTGATCTTGATCCTATCCTGACATCGATTGGATTTTCTGGTCTTGCTAGTCTCTTCCCTTTCTTACTAGTTGCTGGACCCTTACATGTCTTTGCATAGATTCCAAGCTGACCACATTTAGGACATTTTGTTGCATAAGTCCTTTTCACTTTCTTTGCACTGCTTCCTTGTTCTTCACTTGGGTCCTTTCTCCTGTGTTTCTTGAGACGCCCAATTGGCCTTTTCAGTGTTGGAGGAAGAGGTTTGGGTTCATCAGATGAAGGCCAATACTTGTCTGAATTTACTGGGTTCAAGGTGTATGCATAAGTGGCATGCAAAGCATCCACTGTAAGCCATTGATGCACATAATTCTTTGGAGATTCATTTTTGTGACAAATGGCTGCTATTGCATGCTTACATGGCAGTCCAGTCAACTGCCATGCATTGCAGGCACAAGATTGAGTTGTTAAATTCACTCCAACCCTCTCACCTTTGCCACTGACTTCATAGATACCTTGATGCAGATTCCCTGTCCAAGTAGGAGTCCATGAATTGCTGATTATCTTTAATTGATCAAGCTTCTTCTGTTAAGCAAGAGCTATTTTACCTCTAATAGTTCCTAGAACCCTTTGATGTGCTATCATCCTCCTCATAATGTAATACCTGAATTCCTCACAAAGACTGATTATTGGTTTGGACCTATAACCAATAATTTTGGCATTCCAAACCTCTTCCAAGTTGTGTGTTATGTTGTCACATTTGGGCCAGTGACTGAAATATGCCTTGAACCAACATGAGGGATCACTGTTATCAAAATAATTCCATGCTGCTTCATTTAACCCTTTCAAACGTTGCATGGTTTTCTGGAACTGTGCAATAGTGTTCCATCTTGCACTATCCCAAACAATGCCTCTGATGGCCTTATCTTTCCATTGTTTTGTAAAAAAATTCCATACATGTTGCACACAAAATCGATGTTGTGCACTAGGCATAACCTCTTTCAATGCTGGAATCTAACCCTGCACACAGATACCAAACAAGCAAAAAACCATGAGATAATGTTGGGCCACTATCAAATAAACATACCACATTGAAACAAATAGGACACAATACAATACATACCTTCTGTTGATCAGAAATAAAGTTTCAACCATAGACTCCATGATTGCCAATGTCTTCTTGTAACAGAGTCAAAAATCATTTCCAGTTCTCTTTTGTTTCACTATCCACCACTATATAAGAAATTACATAGAAGCTCGTGTTTGCATCCTCACCAACTGCACTCAACTACTGTCCTCCATAGTCTCATTTCAAAAAACAACCATCCAGACCAATTAATGGCCTGCAACCAGCTTTGAACCCTCTCTTACATGCATTAAGACATATATACATTTTGGAAAATATTGATGGGGCTTATGGGTCAGGTTGGGGTATGACTTGCATTTGACAAGTGGAGCCAGGATTGCTTCTCAAAAGCTCTCCTACGTAGTCTCTCAACTTTGCATATTGTTCCTTCTTACATCCTTCAATTCTACCCTTGGCTTTATTAAGTGCCTTGCTGACTTTCTTCAAATGGACATGGACCTTATACTCTTCTTTCATATGTTCATATACTTCAGCCCTTGTCATGCTGGGCAGTGTCATTAACCTTTTCTCTGGTTTTTTTGCAACCCAATCCTTACTTGCCCTCTTATTTTTGAATAGTCTGCAGCAAGAGTGTGATTCATTAAATAATTTTACTTGGAGAGAGACCAATTTGTTGTTCCAAGCACAAAATATCATCCATTCACAGTCTTGACTACTACATTTGGCTCGTGCTTTGATCTTGTCATTTTTCACCCACTTAAATTGTATCCCTAGACTAATATTGTAGTCTTTCACAACATTTTTAAATTGGTCTAAACTCACAATCTTCATTCCAAGCTCTAAGTGGACATGACCAAATGTATTTTCCTCGTTAAACTTTGGAAAGACAGGCCTTTCAACCTCCTCATCACCACTTGAAGGAGGAGTCTTCAACTCTTCAGAGTTCTATCCATACTCATCCTCTTCAAATGACATTTGCTTCTCCTCCTCTTCCATGTTATTTTCTCATGCCTGCTCTTCAACATCCTTTTTTTTTCTTTTTTTTCTCACACTTTTTTCCAGTAGCCTTAGGTATACACTCATACTCCTCTTCACCCTCTGTTTGGTCCTCAAAACTTGGTGGAGGAGGCTTATATGGCTCATCATCTACACTATCATATGAGTCACAAGAAAATCCATTGCCATCTCTATTATCATATCCATCACCAGAGGAAATATGATCAGATCCACTGCCAAATGAATCACATGCACCCTGTCATCATCACCACTGTCACATTCTAACCCATCACTCCCTTCCACAGGTGCAGGTGCTATAATATCAGGGATTGCAATGCAATCTTCAAAATATATTATATCTTGTTCTTATTAGATAAGGAAATCTTAACCATTTCTACAATATCAGATTCCTTACTAAGAGGTCTTAAACCTACCTCTAAATCAGACTCATTTGGCTTGAGCCACAACATCTGTTTACAACTCTCATACCCATAACCCTTGAACAGAGTTTCAAGGTCACGCAGGTTCACAAAATCAACATCTATCTCAGGTAAATCATCTACTATACCATTTACATAGGTTAGCACCCCTTCATCATTTCTGACTAACACATCCCCATGATGATACCTTATCACTATATATTCATCCATCTATAAAACAAACATACCACATTGCCATTACTTCACACTACCACATTACCAAGCAATTTTATTTCACATTACCAAGCACTTTTATTTCACACTATTAACAAACAATCAGAAACCACCCCAACTCACAATGCTGACCATTAACGAAGCTCAGGAGAAAACATGGGGGTTCTTCACAAGTAACCAGTAAAGTCAGTGTATGTGTCTAACAACAGTAACGACCAAGGTAGTGGATCAGTAATCTCAACGAACGATGTCGTCTGCTTATAATACACATCTTTAAGTCATCTTCAAAACGTCGTCGTCTTATTTCCACGATGGACTATTCCATTCTGAGTGAGTAAACTAACCTGTCAAGTGTGCACTCTTACATTGGTCGTTGGATGCCAACTAACAGAAGGACTAACGTGGCTTATTTTTTAAAATTTAAGGGACCACGAATGCCCTTTTTAATTGCTAGGGACCAAAAAGGGATTTGTGAAATTTGTCAGGGACCAAAAGGGGTATTTACTCTTATTTTTTTGTCCACTCTCTCTCCCGCTTTATCTATCTCTTTCTCTCACTTAAAATGACACAACTTTATATTCTTTAAAATGACACACATTTTCCCCTTAAAAATTATAATTTTTCCTCCATCCTAAGACTATGCATCAATCTGCCCTTGTTTGACCGTTGACCAAGCCACATACTCGAGCATATGACCTTATCCTAGAGAAAATCAAGTGGCATGAGTTTATACTTGAGTATATGACCTAGATACTCAAGTATTTGTTGTTCCACGCAATATTATCGAGTAAATAGGCATGTACTCAAAAATATTGCGCGAAAATTTTCTTCGAGAATTTTCCAATGCGTAGCTCTCGAAATATTGTGTGGAATAAAAAAAGCGCATAATTCGGACACACGAGTCAAAAGTTATGGCATTTCGAAGTTTTACTCTAAAGTTTTCAAAATTTTGTAAAGCCAATAGGATGTGTAATACATGCAATGATCCTCCTCAAGTAACTCGAGTCAAGTCCAATATTATGAGTATATGACTATAAAAACTTATTTGATCTAAAAAATCCCGTGGAAAAAATTTAACCGTAAATTTTTACTTTCCAACACTAACAAATGAGTTAAAATATTTTCCATTAGATTTTTGTGATCAAACAAGTTTCTATAGACATATACTCATAATATTGGACTTGACTTGTGTAACCTGAGAAGGAGCTTTATTGGTATCACAAAACGTATTTGGCATTACAAATTTTTGAGAATTTTAGAGCAAAACTTCGGAAGGCCATAACTTTTGACTCGGGTGTCTGAATTAGGTGCTTTTTTTTATTCCACATAACTTTTCGAGAGCTACGTGTTGGAAAATTTTCGTGAAATATACTAGAGTACATGCCTATATACTCGATTATATTGTGTGGAACAGCAACTACTCAAGTATCTGAGTCATACAATGTCGCTAAGATCGCGTGTAAAATCGCAAAAATGGTCGATTCTACTATTTTTTTCCCTGTGATCTGGATCGTGAGCAAGATCGTTTTCTTCTTTGAATGAGAGAGATCGGCGTTTAAACAAGTTAAATCGGTGGGATCGTTTGATCCCACCATTTTTATGATTTAACACTCGAAAAGCCAAATACCCAAACCCATTTGCGATTTCTCAATTCATTTTCTGTAAGCAGTAAGAGGAATACAAAACAAACAAGCGAGAAGATGAAGATTAACAAAAACACCTAGTTTCTCCGATTGCAGTTGAATCGTTCCAGGAAACTCAAGAAAATTAGAACATGCTCTATTAAGTAAAGCAGATGAAGCTCTGAAACAGAAACAAGTATAACCAAGCAGATGAAGAAGGTGATGATCTTGCAGAATGGAGACGAATTGAGCTAGAGCTTTCAGACAATCTCAACAACATGGTGCTCTTCAGATACAAGCATCTAACCTGAAACCAACAATAGTTTGCATTACATGATTGACGGGTTCAACCAGATTGAATATTCCAAGGACATGAAACAGCAGAAAACAATTCAAGGCTTATTGTAGAAAGCAGAAGGGCAGGGTAGGGGCAGCACTATTCGCAAATCAGGTCTTGCCAAGCATTCCCCAAGTTATCTGAGGCAACAACAACAACAAAGAGATGCAAACTAAAACAGAATTTGCCAAACCGGTGATTTGAGGTCACATTATGTACAGTGATATACTAGGAATGGAAATTGAGGGCATTATAGCGAGCAAGCTTATTGTAGAAAGCAGAAGGGCAGGGTAGGGGCGAAAGAAGCAGAGCATTATCTTACACAACCACTAAACCAGAAGGTAAAACCCAGGAGCTAGAAGCATGGATTCAATCGAGGCTCATCTAATATTGAAGATTATTCTTATACTAGCTGAATCCTTAATTATACCAAATCTAAGAACATACAAGTATAATAACAAAAAAAAAAAAAAACACAGTAAAATAAAAGCTTTAATGATTTTACTATATGTCATGAGAGTGTACTACTCACATTTTGCCAGTTCTTTTTCAACAAACTGACAAGGAAGTTAACGCTCAGTTGCACATTTTGGAAGATTTGCTTTTCTTCCATACTAACATTGCCCACTGCTACTCCCATGCAGAGCACCTTCTTTAGCTGAAATTTTACCATGGCCTTAGTCTCATTAACCTTTGACTCGAGAGATTCTTGGTGAGTGACAAGTGTAGGAAACTTCCCTGGAAAGTCATGCAAAATATCAAAATCGGCTAAAGCAATAATTGAAATGTGAAAGAAACAGACAATACAAAAATACTTTCAAGCAAAGCAATTCACTACTGGCAAGGGAAGGGAGTGGATAGTGCATCAACCAGAGATTTTTATGCAGTTAGTACTTCAAAACAAAAAATATATAGAGGGAGAATATTCTTACTACCAAAATTTTCTACTACTAACTTACTACCTATCTAATCACCATTGAATCAAAGAGAGAGAATGTTAAAAAGTTTTTGAAAAAAGAGAAAATGTTGATCCAATGGTAATTAGATAGGTAGTAAGTTGGTAGTAGAAAATTTGGGTAGTAAGGATATCCCTCCTCAAATATATATAGAACAAAAGTGGCCGGACAATAATAAAAAGACTGCAATGCCTCGTTTTAAATGATAAAAACAGAAATAAATCACCAAGTACAATAGAAATGTCCAAAAAGCTCAAAATCCTAAAGAAAACCAAAACGTGCCTGCCTTGTTGAGACCAGGACCCAAAAGACGGGGGAATCTGCTTTATGACTGCCTCAGAAGCTAAAAAGGCATGGTATTTTTTAGCCAGTTTTTTTACCAGCTTCTTATTTTTGTTGAGCTTTTTCAAAGCTTCAACATCCATGTAGTCCAATCCTATCTTCTCTGCCATGTAGTCCAATCCTATCTTCAAAATTAAGGAGTATCGGTGCTTCTTAGGGTGGCATGCCAAAAGGAGGCATTCCCATTCCACCCATTTGAGGGGGAGGGGCAAAGCCGCCTCCTCCCATTCCAGGCATTGGTGGTGCAGGCAAAGCAAGAGGCAACAATTGAGCATACATATTCTGCAACAGAAACATTTTATTCAATCAGTATTCAGTACTATAAAGTTCAATATTTTTTTCGAAGGACAGATGAGAGGGAGATAGAAATTATCAACTAAGTTATTACCTATTGTGCAATTACTTCCTTTTCCTCTTTTTCTTTAGCCTTCCTTCGTTCTGTGCTTCAATTTTGTACTTCACTAGTTCATCAACTTTGCCAGTGTACTCACGGATAAACTACAACAGCAAAGAAAGTGGATAAAATGATGAAAAAGACTTGCATGTCAACTGCATTATATATTACAAGTAAGCAGCTGAGAGAAACAAAAACCTTTAAGAGATATGGGAAGGCAAAGTCAATCATATTGTGCATCCAAGCCAGTTCAAGAACAATGTCTGCTCGGATCAAATCATAGCAAACAAATAGACACGAGGCAAAACATTCCTTCCTTCCCTGCATAAGCATGTGGAAAGACATATAAGGATATTTTTACCTTACTCAATTGTATGCACAATCGTAAATAAAAGATTGGAATATCACCATTACAAAGGTATAGTTTGGACATTAAGGTAAGAAAATTAAATCACAATCCTTCAGTCGGTAAGCATTGATAATAAAGCTAATAACATGAAACAAGAATAAATTGTCACTCTAGGCTTCACAAATAAATAACTAGTAATTCGAGTTGCCAATAATTTCTCTGCATGGCTTTAGAACTGCACCCTACTATGAAGGATGCAACAAGCACCCATATGCAATAAACAAAACTCGATTATTTAGCATCTTAGTCTTTAAATAAAACATGTTAACTGTGAATAAGAGTCGACCCTAAATCATATAGGCTGGGGCCATATTGCAAAAAAATGAATTATATGTCGTTGAAACTGAATTTGGTACCTGATCAATGAAATAAACAAGCAACTCCTCAGCAAGTTCACGTTCACCAGATTGTGAAGCCGTCTCCATGGCATCTTTGTAAAGGTTATCCTTCTTTGACAAGGCAATAGACTGCTTCCACCTACCTGCCTTCTTGTAAATATAAGCAGCAACACGTCTCATCTCAAGAAGCTCATGCTTTTCAATCTGCATTACAGGTAATTATAATAATCTATCAGGTTCCTGCAATTGAATTGAAAGATAGTTATTACGAAGAATAAATGGAGCTCACCTTCTGTGCAAGGCCAATTTGATCGAAGTTATCATGCAAATCAATTGACTCTCGCAATCTATCATAGTCGTCCTCCTCAACATAGAACTCATTCAGGGCTTCATTAACAGCAGACACATTGTTGCTTTGAACTGCAACCATGTATGGCTTGACAAGACGGAGGTGACCAGCCTATAATACATTTAAGGGAAAACACTAATGAGTGATGCATAAAACAGGATATAAACTAAGATCTATTAAAAAATTGACAGTATTAATGGTACCTTTCGCATGATGTCAATAACACGTGCATGGTCAACTCGAAGAGCAAGGACATTCAGAACATCATTGATAAGATCTGGATGCTCTTGCAAATAGAAGTGAACAGCCTTGTAATACAACTCCACATTAGCAACTTTGACAACAACATCTTTGAATTGCACGTGATCCCATGCTTCAGGATAATGGTTCATGATGGTTGTTGCAGCATTATCAAACTCGTCATATTGGATATATAAATAGGTCAGTTCCTTCCAATGCTGTTGTTCATCACAAGCTCTTATGAGTTTTGGAATATTGAGTCGGGTTGCGAATAGTTTGATATGCTCCATAAGCTTCTCAGGACGGTATCTGGCATACAGAACTCCTAACCCTGTGAAGATGCCCATATGTGCCCGTTCTAATCCTAAGCCACTCTCCATAAGAGATATTAGCTCATTAAAGCAACCTCTATTTTGGTAATATTCACTGACCTCTTCCAAGTCATCCACCTACAAAATTCACAACAAAAGTTGACATATAAAGCATGGAGAAGACTAAAAGCTCACTAAATGCAGACCAAAGAAATGCTCACAAAACCTTCCAATCATCACAAGCACCCAGCATACTTTTATGGATATTATTTTGCCATTACAGTCTGAAAGCTCAAAATATTCAAACTTTCTAGTTCATTTCAAAAGATAGTTAATTAAAGAATTAGCAAAAATCAACATATTACCTGAATAATAATGTTGAGCCCGCATATCTGGGCCAAACGGAACTCCTCTGTATCAACACATGCAAAGCAAACTTCCTTCCATGTTTTTGAGCTGTTAGCTTTCCTTGCTGCATCATCAGCACCTTGGAATTGTTTCAACTTCACAAGAGTGACTGCTAACTTGGCCCAGTTAGATATAAAAGCAAATATAATTTTTGCAGCCTCATATAGTTCTTCATCATACAATCGGTCACCAACATTTTGAAGATTGGCCACATTCGGCATAAGAATGAACTCCTCAATGTCACTGAGCCTATCAATCTTTGCATATGCAAAAATAAGCTCACTGTCCACCTTGGGTTCTTTTGTCTTCTGCCTTACCATCAGTAAGTATCTCACCAAGTTATGGTAAACATTGGCATCTTCAGCAGCACGGATAACATCCAAAAATTGTGTGGCATCATCAGCTCGTATAAATGACTCAATTGCATCGCTTACTAGCCCTTCCCTGAGTTGAGCCTTGGCCACCTGACTCCAAACAGCATCTTCTTCAACCCGGAAAGCAAACCCCACTGCTCTATCATTACTATGAATATTATCTAGCAAGACGTTGACTGCTTGAACATTTAAGTTGAACTTCTTGAAAATTGCAAATGCTTCCTCATATAACTGAGCTTCAACAGCCATTTCTCCAGCTGCAGGCCCATCAAAATTATCCAGTCTATTAACATAATCCATAACTCTGGATGAATCAGCCTTTATTGCTGTCAAAATAAGCAGATTCTGCAGATCGAAATTCCGGCTGAATGCAGAATTCTGAAGCACAATCTTCTCAAGAAGCTCAATCAATTCATGAGGTAAATCAGCAGTCATGAAAGCCTTAACAGCTGCAGATACTTGTTCATGGCTCTTGCTTTCAAGCAGAGCAGTAGATACAACCTGATCAATAAGTTGCCTTCTGTAACTATTATCAGGGTTAAGAACTTTCTCCCAAAGATCACCATCCATCCTCTCGACAACATATCTGTTATTACAATATAAACATGTAAGCATTGAAGCCAAGGATAATTATTGACTGAAAGATACATATACACCACAAACCTTGCTTGTAGTTTGAACAAAGAAATTTTGTTTGTCACATTGATAAGTTCATCATCACATTGTCCTCGCCTGTAGGCTACAACTGCCAAGGTGGGATCACGTTTCTCACAATATTTGCCCACAACTCGAGAATCATAGTATGGGTTGGTGGTAAGAAAATGTTCTGGGTTGGTGGTAAGAAAATGTTCTGGGATGTCGTTCCTATCAATGATGATTTTACCCAATGCATTATGAACATGTACATCGTGGCTTCCCTCACTTACGAGATGTTCCAAAAACTGTGTGAGCAAATGAAGCCGATTCCTGCATGGCAAAAAAAGCACCATAGAAAAAAAATCAGAAACATGGATGAAAAACAGCAGTAAGTAGAACTAGAGAACAGATACCACCTCTTCTCACATTCCGCAACAAGGAGCTCCACTGGCAGTAATGAACGAACAGAAAGAATCAAGCCTTCGATAAAATCTCCTGGACACTCATCATCTAGCAGCTGCCAAACAACTAAAGCAGCATTCCCCGGGTTCACCTATAAAGCGAGGCACAAACTTATGATAGCGCATAAGCAAGGCAACTACAATAGAAATGAAAACAAAAATAAAATACCTTGTGAACATAACCTTCAATGTAGCGAAGCATGTTGTTTGTGTATAGATAGTGTGTTAGATCTGGAACAAATCCAAATCGGTCACAAACATTTATCAGAGGTCGTGCATCAGGAAGCTTAGCTTCCATTAGAAAGTTTTTTGTTTTCTCAGGATCATAGAAACTTGATTCTCTAGTCACACGCTCAACCTCTTTGATTTGTCCAGTCTTTGCTGCTGCCTCAATGTACTTAAAGTGAATGTCAGGATCCTCACTGTCCCATATTCAGATAAACATATCTTAGCACATATACATTGGATATTATCTCCTGTACGAGTGGAATCATTTGTCCACAAAGCCAAAACAGTTTTTTCAAAATGAACAGATTACCTGGAGCTCAAATATGATCCAAGGAAAAAATACAGTCCTACATACGACCTGAACTGCTCAAAAATCGTTATGCAAGCATCAATGCCCAATTGTTCACAATATTCTTTAGCAACCTGAACAAATATAAGTAAGCTTCAGTTATCAATTAATTATTAATAATTCCAAGTTATAGAATACAACAGTACTTCTGTACCTGCACAATTATCTGCAGGTTGCCTCTAAGATTGACCAACAATAGGTCTTTCATGCAATCTAATGCCCATTCTCGCGACAGAGTACCAAAAAACTCAACAAGTGACTGCAACAACCAAATAATGAGTGAGTGTTTCGAAATTACCATGATGTTAAACTATATAAATTATAAAAGCAATAGGGAACATAAACCTGTGGCTCAATTGCATGTGTATTTACAATCACGCGTTTTATATCTGGCAACTTTGTGTAATGCTGCACCAAAAATAATGCAATCAGCAAGAGGGTGATTATCAGCTTAAACTGGAAAAAGGGTAAGAGAAAAACACATTTGGAGAGTCATTACTTGCAAAGCTCGCACATAAAGACCAGCTTTTTCACAAAGTTGGGCAATACGAGGACGGTCGTAATGGCTGAACATGCCATTAGCCAAAATTGCATCAGCAACATTGGGGAAAGTTACCAGATTTATCTCCAACACCTGAACAACAATTCACAAGATGGAATCATTGCAAAGAAAGAACCATAGGAGTGAAATGCCTACAACAAATGATAAATGAAGACCAAAACCTTTGTTTGAAGGAACCCATGTTCTGGTAGATTTGGCTTCAAAACATCTAGGAGAAAGGCAGTTGCCTCACGGATCAGGTTTCTCTGAGCAGGACAAAAAAGTAACCAGAAGCTAATAAATGGACTGTCAAGTAATGCATATTGCTAAAATAAGGAGGGGAGATGGCATGGCAGTCCATGTGCTTTCGAGTCTAATAAAGATAATGCCACTTAAAGAAACATTTTGTACTACAAAAATGATCATGAAGCAGGAATATTATATAACTAATCACTGTAAAGGATTAATCACAGTAGATAATTAACCTGAAGAAACAGACAGGTTATGGTATTGTAATCAACCGGGCAACCACCCTCCATTTGAGACATCATTAATGCAAAATTAACAGCACCCTGCAAATCAAAATGAATGAAATAGTTGTTGAATTAATTTGTGAAACTAAAATTTTCTGCAAATTAAAATGAAAAAAGTAAACTTGTTGAAATAGTTCAAAATTACAAAGTTTCTCACATACCCGAGGATCTGTCCGGAGAATCGTTTGCAAAAGGAAGAGATAGTCAGGTGTATACCCAACCTATCGCAACAAAGTAATGAGTCAAATGAAAAGGGAAGGATATGCAATGTTCATAATACAGGCTAAGTAAAATATTCTACCGACCATGACAACATTAAATAATTTAACAAGAGAAGAACAAAAGAATCTTATGAATCAAACTTCAATATTATTTCATAAAACATGCCCTCTACCTGCTTCGAGTATATCAGAATCTTGTCAAACTCCCTTTTCTCAGCAAAAGCAGCAACGACTTTTGGAGTAGCTCTGGCTTTGATATATATTTTTAAAGCAAGATCATTATCCACGGTCTACAATGGAGCACACTTATCAAAATTAACACAAATACACCATTTGACAATAAGCAAATTCAGCAAGGAGTATACCATTAGGCGAACAATCAGAAAGAAAGAAAAGCAAAATGAATAAATAAATAAACAGATCAATTTAAAGTTTTTCAAAATTCAAATGCAACCCAACCTTTACAAGATCTCCTAGCTCCTCACTGCATTCAAGCTTGTCCTCTGTAAACCATTTCTCCAAAAGATTTTTTTGGTTCTGGTTCAAAACCAGCCGTGACAGTTCTAATGACTCAAAGGCATTCAGCTTTCCTCTCGTTAAGAGTGTTCCAAAATATTGCAATAGAGGAGGAGTTTGCCCAGCTTGCACAGGAACACTCTGCCACATAGAACAGAATGTGACACTTTAACCATTACAGTCTAATTGACCCAAAAAATAGGACAGACCTAAAAACAGTTCAATTTCCTTTATCCCTCAAAAAAGATGACTCTAGGTAAATTCTGTTTCAGAAAGAGCATGAACAAAATCATTGATAACTACATCCTATAAGAAACCTGAAATTTGGCAACTGTATCAGGTGTCCGAAGGATTCCTTGTGGAGACTCGGCAGCAAGCTCGGCTGCTTCTTTATACTTCGTTTGGGCAAATAATTCATGGAAACGTTCCACAACCTGTAATGTCAACAAGTATACATGTTAATGTCTAAATAAAAAGGAAATGTAATTACAAAAAGAAACCATTTTAAAGGAGTCCAATACACAATCCAATCAAACAACCAATTCCAAAAATCTTGTAAAATACCAAATAACATCTAGACTTCATTAAAAGAAAGGAAAAAGTAAATGGCACAGATTTTATGACAACACAGCATTCGAGTCACTCACATACACCCTCTCAATGACTTAAGAAGAAATAGATTAATGGCAATACAGCATTCAAGTCATCTCACATAACCTCCTGTGGCCCAAGCATCTATATTTTGCAGGAATGGACCCTCTCATGTCCCATTTAACATGACCACATCATGTGAGACAATCTCATTGGTCCCTATACAAATCAACGGTGATGAGAGAAAAGAGAGAGAGCATGTTAGGATAGAGTAAGAAAATGATAATTGTTGATTTGTTTACAGACAACTGAGATTGTCTTACGCGACTTGGTATGTTAAATGAGACATGAGAATATCCATTACCATCTTTTACAAGAATGAAAATATATCCATAATAAAAGGTTGATGGTTCAAAACAGATACAATAAATATCAGTAATAAAGGATGTTCTATGTTATTACCGAAACTAGTGAATACTAAAGAAATATTAGCAAGTATTTATTAAAACATTGCACTTTCTATAGCCACCATGCAACCAAACTTTCAAACTATTTAGCTTTAGCAATTATATGAAACCCCACCAAATTGATCACATATAACGTTCAATTTCCTGGGACCTTCCTGACAACACCCTAATGAAGAAATATTTAAGTTCTAAATAAATATTGACAAACCAGCTTCTCAGCGCCAGGAAGGTTTCCTCTCTTGGCGAGATTAACTGCTAGGTCCGAGTTGTTTAACTGTGATAATAACCAAATGAAATTTGTCAAAATGCCAATTTGTTTCCCACTTTACATCATAAAAGTGATAACAAGATTAGGAACATACTTGACCACTGACGGAATTCACAATTGTTTGCTCATTAACAGTATCCAATAACAACAAATCACAGACAAATAGGAGACCAAGTTTGGTAATCACATAAATCAAGCTGTTTTTGTGGCATATCTGCCAAAAAAAAAAAAAAAAAACTGAATCAATATCTGCACAGTTAATAAAATGAACAACAAGTACCAGCAACTTCGGTACCTGAATGGAAACTGGAAAGTCATCAGCAAAATCTGGGGGAAAGGAAAGAACTGCTTGTTTCTCTGTAAATGATGGCTTCCCTGCCAACAAATTTGGAAAGTTAAATACCTGAAGAATGATCAACTGAATCACATATGATAAAATTATAGACATGATTTAGTTATAATACAATATCCCTATCCATATGCAAACGCCATCACTAATTTCAATATACTGCTTCCTGGATTTCTTCACAGGTTTATCATTAAATTGAAAACCCAACAGAAGCCTGTTATGATCACATTATTCAAAATTTCCTATAATTCAAACATAAAGTAACCCTGGAGCATAGCCTAACAACAAAAAGTAACATATTTCATTAACTGAAACTATAAATAATGATGAGTAACCTCCTCCAACCACTAGTCTGCTACATGACCAAAATTCATCCATCCACGATTTGAAGTTTATGAAATAGATATTCTGAGTTGAAAAATTTTAAATTGCACAACCAAGGTGCCATTCTAGATATATCTTTAAGAAAGGTCATTCTTTTCAGTTATCTAATAGTGCCCCCCCCACAACACACCTTTTTGATACAAGTTATGACCAATGCAAATCTAAAGTTCTTTTAACAGGAAAAAACAAGCTTGGAAACTCAACATGGGACAATATCGGCATTACAATGACAGATTTATTAACAAAAATATTAGATTAATAAGAATATACCTGCTGTGCACCCAGGTCAAAACATGCAAGATTGGATATATTTGCCCGAAATTTGTGGCAAAAGAAATCGGGAAGGATTTTCATTAAACCTGTCCAAGATAACACTTCAATTGTGACAGCAAACAGTAACATGGTATAGTAGTATGAAATTATTCGTTAAATATTAAATAAAGAAATAAAGGAAAATAAACCTCACCCTCACGACCTTATTTCTCCCGCTGCGCTCCTGTGAAGGAGAAACCAGAACCCCTCCTCTTTCATTTCACCAATTTTTCATTTCTCCGGGAGAATTGGGCAAAAAGACCTCCCCCCATTTGTGGAGAACCAGGATTCATTTCTTCATTTCTCCACCAAATCACTAGATTTTGGTGTTGAAATCTATTGTAAACAACCTTCTAGATCCATAGGTAACACTTAGAAGCCATGAAACCACCTCCAAGCGGCGAAAATGGACAAACTCAGATCCGACCCCTATGGTGTTCTTGGAGTTTTTGGAGTTTTTGGATCTCTTTTGGATTGATGGAGCCTTGGTGGTGTTCATACAACACATTGTGAGTATATTTGTGGTATTTTTATGGTTGGTTTCATAGATCTAGGAATTTATGCTTTAAACCTTTGATTTTAGATGTGTGATGATAGAGAGCCCAAATGGAAAAATGCTATTAGATGAAAAGGCCTTAGAATGATGCATGAAAGCTAGAAATGCTATGATAAATTTTGGTGAAAAAGTTGGATTTTAACTTAGGAAAATTTATGAAGATTTCATGAAAATTGGTAAGTGATGTAATTGAATAATTGAATGGTGGACCATTGGTATAGGTTGATAATATGATTACATGATTAGTATGTGTGTTAAAATGAATTGAAAAGCCTTGGGGAATACTTTGTGAGGAACCAATTATGATGAAAATTGAGGAAAAATGATATAAGAATGATGTAATGGAAGTTGAATGATAGAAAATGATGTTTAATTGGATGATGGTATAGTGTGGTAAAGTGGAATGAGAAGAAAGAATGTGTGATTCATGGTGTAATTGGTAAATTAAATTATAAAAGAGATTGAAGTAAAATGAATGGAAAAATAGCCTTTGGAGTGATAAATGATGATTAATTGTGTAAGTGAATGGTTTACATTGGGATTGTGATAATCATGTTGTGGATTATCTAGGTTGCCTCTTTTGGACGCTTTGGAAGCGGGTAAGCTTGGAGCTTACGTTTGGAGCATGGGCTCGGTATTGAGGTAACCTTTGGAACTGGGGTTTAGCCCTTGTGTGCTCCACCACACCTAGTGGAAGGTTGTGGTTGGATTATGTGGTTATGACATTGTGTGATTGTGTGCTTGTATGCATATTGCTTGAGTTTTGTGAAAATTGTTTGGTCACTGGCCAGTTGACGTGTGTGGAGTTTGGACATCCGCTGGGTTCGTCCTTGTGAGAATGCCAGTCGGGTTTTGCCGTGGAGTCGACTCTGGGAGCGGCGCCAGGATGATCCAAACGGGGACGTCCGCCGGATAGGGCTCATGAGGAGTTCCGGTTGGGTATTGCCATGGAGTCTTCTCAACCATGGGAGAGGCGCCAGGACTGTCTCGGGAGTTATATGATGGAGTCCTTGAACATGAATCCATGAGTGGATGTTCTCGGGTTGTCTCCAGTTGATGGGTGATATTGTATTACATGCATATTATATGATGTTGTATTTGCACATTGAGTGAGCCATGGGGTGGAGAAACCTCCAGGGCCCTTGGTTTACTGAGATATATTTATATATCTCACCCCGTGTTGTGGGGCATCATTTCAGGTTAGGTTGAGCCTGGAAGAGTGGAGCATGAGGTGCATGTTGGAGGCACCATGTGATGAGCATTGGATAGGGACACATCTTGCATATGATGTATGCTTTAGACTTAGGTCATGAATCTATGCATGTTGAAAATGCCATGCTTGTAAGTTCATGAATACATGTTAGATTCTTCAATATGATGTATATGTAGGACTTTAGTATATGTTGTATATTTGAGTGAGCATGGGACTTGTCCATTGCCACATTCATTGTAATTGAAGCCTTGGCAAAGATGTTGTAAAATGGTCCATAATTGTTGTAAAATGGCCATTGGATTAAAGACTTGTAAATGATGCTTTAATGAATGGAAATGCATGTTTGAAGGGCCTAGTGCCTAGATTAGAGTATGTTTAAGTGTTGTGTGGAGTATCAAGGGGTTAGGGATGGATTACACAACCCTTTTTGGGGCTTAAAATGCTGTAATCTGTCATTTTGCTGCATAGTAATCGATTACCCAAGCATGGTAATCGATTACCATGCAACAGGGGACGAAAAATCAGCTACTGTCTTCACTGGTAATCGATTACTGAGGCTTGGTAATCGATTACCATGTGAGGTAATCGATTACCCAAGCTTGGTAATCGATTACCAGAACAGAGGAGGTCAAAATTTGGCTACTGCCTCATTTTTGACAGGTGGTAATCGATTACCACCCACTGGTAATCGATTACCACAGTGCAATTTTTGAAAATTCAGGTTTTTCTTGACTTAAAGAAAGGGGCATAACTTGTTGGGTAGAACTCCAAATGATTCGTGGTTTGAAACCACGCGTAGCTTATGTAAAGGGCTAGAACTTGGTAAGAAATGAAAATAAGTTGATGGATTTAAAATGAGTTGAATAAAAAGAAAAGTTTAGTGTTGTTGTTAAGCTAGATGCTTCCGCGTATTGCATTTACAATTATAGCGTTGTTTTAATTGATTACGGAAAAGGTTATGGATATGAAAAGGAATACGATAAATATGAAAAAGTTTGCCCGTAATTTAATTAATCCAACTACTGTGATTGTAACTGCGCTTAATATCATAATCAATGTTAACAATACCGGTACGTAACGGGCTGTTACATTTTATGGTATCAGAGCAGTTTCTTTAGGGAACTCTGATGATTGTGTAATTGAGGTGAGTGCTGTATAGTTGTACGTAGACTCTTATTGACTGCTGCACATGTGATTCCTTAGTTTGGGCCTGATCAACCCATCTCTTTGTGTTCAATGTGTGGTCAGTATAAGATGCCTTCGTGACAACCCTGGAGCACCAATGCCAGTCTTTAGGCTAAGGTGGTGGGTGCAGTGTTGACTACCCCACGGATGGATATGTTAGTAAGTGAATTTGGTATAATTGAGGACTTAGTGAGAATAAATTGTGATACTGTCATTGAGGACTTAGTGAGAATGAATTGATATAAGATTTTAACCACTTTGGGTAGAATGCTACCATAGTTGAATGTGTGGTCTTGTGGTTAGTAAAATGATTGATTTGAGTGGATATTGGTATGTTGATGTTGGTAGTCTTTCCTAAGTGTATGGGGAGTTAGAACAACTGAGTATATGTGAGAATTAGTGGTATATCTTTGACATGGTGGGAATTAGAACCCCGATGAAATTGTGAAAATTTGAATATGAGTGTTATCTGTAATGTTGGATACCTTAGGGTAAATTAATAAGGTTATGAGACCCTTGATGAGGGTATACACTTGGATGATGTAAGATGCTTGGAGGTAGGAATAAATTGAAATTTCAAATTTTAGATGGAGGATTGTGAGTAACTTAAAAGAACCATGGAAATGATGTGTAGATACATGCATGAGAGTAAAATGAAATTGAGTATTATGATGGTATGACTAGTGAAAGGATTAGGTTACCATTGAATGATGAAATTGTATTATCAGTGCAAGGACTGATGTGCAATGAAGTTGTGAGTTGTATTATCAGTGCAAGGACTGATATACAATAAATTGTTAATTGTATGATCAGTGCAAGGACTGATATACAATAAATTGTGAATTGTATGATCGTGCAAGGACTGATGCAAGGACTGATATACATAAAATTGTGAATTGTATAATGGTGCAAGGACTGATATACAATAAATGGTGAATTGTATCATTAGTGCAAGGATTGAAAGTATGAAGGTCCATAATATAATGATGGCTAAGTGCTAGTACGTATATATGTATAAATATATAGGTATAAATATATATGTTTTGTGAAGGCCGGGGTGCCAAAATGTACATTTGTGTTGTTTTGAGTTAGTAAACTCTTGGGTGAAAGAAAGAAAAAAGTATACAAAGGAAATTCCCTATGATGGGAAATGGTTGAAGAGATTGTCTCTTTGGAGTGTCATTGGATGCTCAATATGGTATGGGATTCATGATGGAGTCCCGGTGTGCAAGTTATACCATGGCACACATGTTGGTAATAATGTGACAATTAAAATTGTCCTGGGTTTCCCTTTGTGGATTGAATCCTAAGAGGTGTTGCTCTTGGAAGTCCCAGGCGAGCACTGCTCGAAGTTGATAATGTATCTGGTGGTCCGGATGCGCTGAATGCATGGACTTGTATGGAAGGGCACTCTTGGTGTCATAGTGAAATATCGAGAAAAAGTGAATTCAGTTTAATGAAGTGGATCTTCCACAGTGTTGAGCATGGTTGCTATGAGTCATGATGGACAATGGATTAGGACTGTACAAAACCTGGGTACTGTAGGAATTGAAAGTTTTGTGTCAAAATATGAAAAAGATGCCGAGATCATGTGAAGAGGATTATTCTATGGACTAAGACTAATGACTAGTCAAGTTAAGTGAGTATAATGTCAAGAAAAGAACCATATTGGAAATTATGGTGGATGGTGCAAAAGTAAGATATAGCTAGTATATCATTATGTATCTATATAAGAAATTGTTTGCCGTTATATACGGATTTGATGTGAATATGTTATATCTGTGTGGCTTATATGCCTGGATTATGTTGCTATCTCCGTATGGATTATGTTCCCGGAGATTATTATTATCTTGTATAAGTAATGTAATGTGAGGTAGAACCTTGAGTTAGTTGGACTGTTAGTACAGCCTATGGCATGTTACCTCTTCTTGCGTGAATTATAAGGACAGATTCTCTGATTGATGGGGCATTGCACCTGGGGCCCTTAGGACAGCAAGAGCTCGAGGGGTTAAACCTGGGATGTTCTTACCCATTGCATTAGTGAATTGTATCTTGTGAGGAACGCAAGAGGTGAATTTGGATAACTGTAAGTGAACTGTAATATGCCTAATATGATGAAATGTGTGAGAGGTGCCATGAGATGGCAGTTTGAATTATGAAATTGAGCACTCGGAGGTGTGCATGAATGTATACCAAGTGTGGTAGTGTGGAATTATGGTTTTATGGAGAGTATGAAAGGAGTTATTGGATTATCACCCTATGTGAAGGAGTTATTGGATTATCACCCTATGATGGATTGAGTCAAAGTATTATGGAAAGGCTTGTGATGGTGAGATGCTAAGCTAAGTTGGTGGCCTGAGTGGCCAAGGATTTGTATAAGTGAAAAATTGTGATGTAGTCAAGTGAGAAGGTGTGATACTAGTGGATTAAATAGAATGGTATTCGGTGAAATAAAAGGTTGATATCTTTACCCTGGTGGTAGAGTCGCTGATGGAATTGTATGGATACAAATGATAGTGAGAGGTGTGTTGAAAATACACACTGTTAATGTTGTTCTTGGCTAGGTTCCAAGACATATGATTGAGAGTGCTAGTGGTGCTTTGAATAGTCCGAGAGACTTGTGTAATAGCCGATATGGAATTATGGAAGTAATGATAGTGATGGATTTAGTCTTTGTGGCATGACGTATAGGCTTCGAAAATCCCTATATGATGGGACAGGTATGAGAGAGAGATTATATGTGACCTTGGAGTGATACATACTGGTTAAACGAAATGATGATGAAGGTGAGGTGTATAGAATGAAATACATGTGGAAATGATAACATGAGTATGGAATGGTAATTAAAGAAAATTGTTATTGAAATCTTGGGCATGTTGCCTTAAATGTGAGAAATCAATGGTGGACCTATGTGTCAAGTTTGGAGACGATTAGTTGAAATTGTAAGTATGATCTAGTGCATGAAATTAATGAGTGAGTCCATGGATGAAGGCTTTGAATTAGCCGATGTAGTGTATGAAATTCATAAGTGGATTCGTGATTGAAAGCTTTGAAATGACCGGTGTAAGGTATAAGTTGTAATATGTGGTCTATTGAGTATCAATTAAATGTCTTGAGGAAGTGATCCGCCGTTGTGTTTTGGCGAAAGTTGGTAAACCAGTAGGGTTGAATTCAAACGTTTAGCACAGAAATGGTACTTGTTAAAGATAAGTGTTGAGGTGAAATGGTACGTTGTAGGTTGAGAACATGAGAAAAGAAAAATGTGGAAATACGAGTTGTGGCTAGGTGCCAAAAATGGGGATTCATCCCTCAGAAAATGTGAAGTTATAGTGAGCATGAACTAAATGTTTACTCGGTGAATTGCACTGAGAGGCTGTGAGATTCCATAATAGTGTTTAATGTGGAATAAGAAATGTGAAAGAGATTGATGACAAGAGTTAATACTCCGTGGAAATAAAGAGCAAAGAAAGATAATTGTGACCGTAATGTGCCAATAACTAAGAGTTGCCTGTGTGGCACAGATTGAATAGGATGTAGCATAACCCTATGGGCATATTGGTTGATATGTTAAATTGGTAGGAAAACCTGCCAAGAGAAAATATGGGCTATGTGTGATAGGTAGCCGGACTTGTAAAAAGAAAGTGAAAAGAAATTGAAAAGAAACCGAAAGAAATTGGCTTGGTAAAGCATTGATAGAGCACAACTGTGTGGTGCGCTCCGGTTGTTCACATGTGGTGTCACCGGTTGAGATTGAAATTGGGAAGGACTTGAGGTCTCCCATTGGGCCTTTGAAAGGCAAGACTATTGTGAAATGTGGCTGGAAAGCCAAAAGATAAAAAAATTTAAATAATTATTTTGGTGTCCGCGCACTGGATGGAGCTTCTTGGGTACGGGGGACTGAGATTCTCTGGCTGTATCCCGAGTTAGCATATGTGCATAGTTGATTTTGCGGACAAAATTCCTAAAAGGTGGGGTGAATATAACACCTCAGAAAATAAAATGTGAAATTATTTGATGAAATATGGGTTTAAGAGGGAAGGATTAGTGAAAATCCGAGAATTTGGGCCAAAATGGGCAAAAAGGGCAAAATGGTAATTTGCCAAGAACGTAAACCGAGGCATGAAAAATGGAGTTAGAGATTTAATATGGCAAAAATAATGCTGGAAATGGAATCAGGGCGGAAAATTGAGTGAATAGGCAAATTTGGGAAAAAGTGATGAATAGTGACTTTTTAAGTGAAAGATACTGCGGTATGAGTGTACCGATAAGTGTGAAATTTTTATCAATATTTTGAGGAAAGAAAAATATGTCATGGACTGGAAAAATATGTAGATTAAGAATATATGATCAGAATTTTTATCGGAGCGAAAGTTAGATCGCGTGTGGGACCCGTGTGACCGAAGTCACTTAGCCCCCCACACCTTTTTCTTCTTTTCCTCCTTCCTCCTTCCTTATTTCTCCCGTGCGCTCCTGTGAAGGAGAAACCAAACCCCCTCCTCTTCATCATTTCACCATTTTCTCTATTCTCCACCAAATCACTTGATTTTGGTGTTGAAATCTATTGTAAACAACCTTCTAGATCCATTGGTAACACTTAGAAGCCATGAAACCACCTCCATTGCTGCGTTTTGGACAAACTCAGATCCGACCCCTATGGTGTTCTTGGAGTTTTTGGAGTTTTTGGATCTCTTTTGGATTGATGGAGCCTTGGTGGTGTTCCTACACTTGATGGTGAGTATATTTGTGGTATTTTTATGGTTGGATTCATAGATCTAGGAATTTATGCTTTAAACCTTTGATTTTAGATGTGTGATGATATAGAGCTCAAATGGAAAAATGCTATTAGATGAAAAGGCCTTAGAATGATGCATGAAAGCTAGAAATGCTATGATAAATTTTGGTGAAAAAGTTGGATTTTAACTTAGGAAAATTTATGAAGATTTCATGAAAATTGGTAAGTGATGTAATTGAATAATTGAATGGTGGACCATTGGTATAGGTTGATAATATGATTACATGATTAGTGTGTGTGTTAAAATGGAATTGAAAAGCCTTGTAGGGCATACTTTTGAGGAATCGAACGAATTATGATGAAGGTGGTTTGATGGAAAAATGATATATAAATGATGTAGTGGAAGTTGAATGATTGAAAATGATGTTTAATTGGATAATGGTATAGTGTGGTATAGTGGAATGAGAAGAAAGAATGTGTGATGTATGGTGTAATTGGTAAATTAATCTATAAAAGAGATTGAAGTAAAATGGTATGGAAATATAGCCTTTGAGTGATTAAATGATGATTAATTGTGTAAGTGAATGGTTTGATAATCATGTTGTGGATTATCTAGGTTGCCTCTTTTGGACGCTTTGGAAGCGGGTAAGCTTGGAGCTTACGTTTGGAGCATGGGCTCGGTATTGAGGTAACCATTGGAACTGGGGTTTAGCCCTTGTGTGCTCCACCACACCTAGTGGATGGTTGTGGTTGGATTATGTGGTTATGACATTGTGTGATTGTGTGCTTGTATGCATATTGCTTGAGTTTTGTGAAAATTGTTTGGTCACTGGCCAGTTGACGTGTGTGGAGTTTGGACATCCGCTGGGTTCGTCCTTGTGAGAATGCCAGTCGGGTTTTGCCGTGGAGTCGACTCTGGGAGCGGCGCCAGGATGATCCAAACGGGGACGTCCGCCGGATAGGGCTCATGAGGAGTTCCGGTTGGGTATTGCCATGGAGTCTTCTCAACCATGGGAGAGGCGCCAGGACTGTCTCGGGAGTTATATGATGGAGTCCTTGAACATGAATCCATGAGTGGATGTTCTCGGGTTGTCTCCAGTTGATGGGTGATATTGTATTACATGCATATTATATGATGTTGTATTTGCACATTGAGTGAGCCATGGGGTGGAGAAACCTCCAGGGCCCTTGGTTTACTGAGATATATTTATATATCTCACCCCGTGTTGTGGGGCATCATTTCAGGTTAGGTTGAGCCTGGAAGAGTGGAGCATGAGGTGCATGTTGGAGGCACCATGTGATGAGCATTGGATAGGGACACATTCTGCATATGTTTTATGCTTTAGACTTAGGCCATGAACTTGTGCATGTTGAAAATGCCATGCTTGTATGTTCATGACTACTTGTTAGATTCTTCAATATGATGTACATGTAGGACATGGGTATATATTGTATATTTGAGTGAGCATGGGACTTGTCCATTGCCACATTCATTGTAATTGAAGCCTTGGCAAAGATGTTGTAAAATGGTCCATAATTGTTGTAAAATGGCCATTGGATTAAAGACTTGTAAATGATGCTTTAATGAATGGAAATGCATGTTTGAGGGGCCTAGTGCCTACATTAGAGTATGTTTAAGTGTTGTGTGGAGTATCAAGGGGTTAGGGATGGATTACACAACCCTTTTTGGGGCTTAAAATGCTGTAATCTGTCATTTTGCTGCATAGTAATCGATTACCCAAGCATGGTAATCGATTACCATGCAACAGGGGACGAAAAATCAGCTACTGTCTTCACTGGTAATCGATTACTGAGGCTTGGTAATCGATTACCATGTGAGGTAATCGATTACCCAAGCTTGGTAATCGATTACCAGAACAGAGGAGGTCAAATTTGGCTACTGCCTCATTTTTGACAGGTGGTAATCGATTACCACCCACTGGTAATCGATTACCACAGTGCAATTTTTGAAAATTCAGGTTTTTCTTGACTTAAAGAAAGGGGCATAACTTGGTGGGTAGAACTCCAAATGGTACGTGGTTTGAAACCACGCGTAGCTTATGTAAAGGGCTAGAACTTGGTAAGAAATGAAAATAAGTTGATGGATTTAAAATGAGTTGAATAAAAAGAAAAGTTTAGTGAAGCTTGTATTGCATTTACAATTATAGCGTTGTTTTAATTGATTACGGAAAAGGTTATGGATATGAAAAGGAATACGATAAAATGAAAAAGAAAAGTTTAGTGTATGTTGTTACAGATGGCTTCACTTTCTATAGCCACCATGCAACCAAACTTTCAAACTATTTAGCTTTAGCAATTATACAATTATAGTGTTGTTTTAATTAATTACGCGAGATTAAAGGATATTGTGTATAATAACCAAATGGTCAAAATGCCAATTTGTTTCCCACTTTACATCATAAAAGTGATAACAAGATTAGGAAATACTTGACCACTGACGGAATTCACAAATTAACAACCAATTTTTTGTGGCATATCTGCCAAAAAAAAAAAAAACTGAATCAATATCTGCACAGTTAATAAAATGAACAACAAGTACCAGCAACTTAATATCATAATGGAAACAGTCATGTTAACTGTAAATGATGGCTTCCCTGCCAACAAATTTGGAAAGTTAAATACCTGAAGAATGATCAACTGAATCACATATGATAAAATTATAGACATGATTTAGTTATAATACAATATCCCTATCCATATGCAAACGCCATCACTAATTTCAATATATTGCTTCCTGGATTTCTTCACAGGTTTATCATTAAATTGAAAACCCAACAGAAGCCTGTTATGATCACATTATTCAAAATTTCCTATAATTCAAACATAAAGTAACCCTGGAGCATAGCCTAACAACAAAAAGTAACATATTTCATTAACTGAAACTATAAATAATGATGAGTAACCTCCTCCATACCACTAGTCTGCTACATGACCACTTTAATTCATCCATCCACGATTTGAAGTTTATGAAATAGATATTCTGAGTTGAAAAATTTTAAATTGCACAACCAAGGTGCCATTCTAGATATATCTTTAAGAAAGGTCATTCTTTTCAGTTATCTAATATTGAGAAAAAACTTAAGAGTGCCCCCCCCCAAACAACACACCTCTATTTGATACAAGTTATGACCAATGCAAATCTAAAGTTCTGGTTTAACAGGAAAAAACAAGCTTGGAAACTCAACATGGGACAATAAAATCGGCATTACAATACAGATTTATCTAACAACCATATTGCCCATAGATTAATACAGAAGAGGAAATGCAGACCTGGCTGTGCACCCAGGTCAATAACATGCAACTTGGATATAATTTGCCCAGCATTAAGCGTCTTTGTGGCAAAAGAAATCAAAACAGAAGGATTTTCATTGCCTGGAACCTGTCCAAAATAACACTTCAATTTTGACAGCAAACAGTAACATGGTATAGTAGTATGAAATTATTCGTGTAAATATTAAATAAAGAAATAAAGGAAAATAAACACAGAATCATAAAGAGACACACTTTAAATTGAGCAAATGCTGCAGCATGTGCTTCAAGGGCCTGGCTGTGTTGTTGATCCACAGAGAAGAGTTGCATGTTTCCTTTAACCAATTGTGGCCTCTATAATGCAAAACAATATATAAAATGAACCAAAGTAGATCAGGCTCAGGACATTATAGTAAAATAAATCATGATTGTTTTCAAGGACCAACTACCCCAATGGCTTAAGCTATTAGTTGAAAGATAAATAGTTTTATACTAACATGCCTCCTTATGCTAAAATTCATAGGCTCATTATTATCTTGTGCTAAAATTCAACTTTTATTAGAAGAATGGGGTCCAGCAAGGATCAAACTCCTGACCAGGCTTTAATACCATTCCAAGGACTCACTATCCAATAGCTTAAGCTGTTCATTTTATATCTAGTGTTTGTCATAAGAGTGCATACATGTAAATCCAATGGAAATAGATAAAAAGACCAAGGAACATGAGTAATTGGAAAACCTAAGTATTTCTGAAATGTTATAACCTACTTAAATAGCAAGCACCAGAGATATACCTCAGGGGAACCAGGAGCAATACCAATTAAGACCAACCATTTTTCTGTAGGGTCACACCAGTAATTAATTATTTGATTGTTTGCCAAATTCGCTGTTCTCTCAAACATCTTAACAGGTTCAGAGTCACCTACAATTTACGTATATCATGGACAAATATACCAGTAAACAATTTGCAGACAAGCTATAAGCACACTGAAGAACAATGCATAAACTGGAAAACAACACAAGACCAGAGTTACACCAAATTACAGTCTATCCTTATCTTACCTTCAATTGACCAATGGTATACAGAGGTCTGTGTAACAAGACCCAATAATGTGGGGCTAATCCCCTTCCAAAAGACTACCTGCACATGAAATAAGGGCATTCCACAAGGATTAACAAATCTGTCTTTATCATCAATTATTTCACAGTTCATGTATATATGTACATAATAATTACCTGCTCAGGCATCTGATAAGATTTCATCATTGCATTCATTTCAATATTAAATATTTGTAGGTGATCTTGAGTTGTTCCTTGGAGTTGGGCTTAAGAGAAGTAATTAGCTTATCAGTGAATATAATCCAAAATCAAATATTAACTGAAGTGCAGCACAAACAGAAGCACATGACATAAGCAAAAAAAAAATAGAAAATCTTGAGTTTTCTCCCAACAGCTGGAAGCATTATGCACATCAGGCCATATTAACATTGACTGTTTTCATTTTGTTAGGGACATTTTTTTTCCACAAAATAAAACCACTGCCAAACTTGTCAAATGATGGTGTATATATATATATGTTTGTTTGTAATTTTTTTAAGTAAAAGTTATTTTTAATTAAAATATGTTGGAATTTTTTTAATAATTATTACGGTTTTTGAAAAGAAAAAGGCAAAAACCTCAAGAAAAAGCTATTTTAGTGCTTTACTCAAGCTAAAAATAGTAGCTTCTGAAAAAGCTATATTGTAGAATCATTTTTTTTAAGGCTTCAACAAATGGTTCCTTAATTGGCCTCATGTGAATTGTGAATTGGTAATGGTAAATATATTTGGAAAACATGGAAGCACGGAGAAAAATATTTATAAGATTCATAGCATTATGAACAATAAAGTTCATATAACTTCAAGAAACCATACAAGAAGAAAGGCATAGGTTAACCCACAAAGCAAGACTTCTCTTCCTACAGCAATCCGATCTAATAGTCCTTTTACCCTAGTATGGAAGAGAGAAAGCAAAAGTACCACAGTTTTCTTCAATCAATATAATTATATTTATTGCCTTGATCTTTTGAACCCAATTTTTCCGATTTGGTAGTTTGATTTCATATATAGAATTGAAAATTAAGAATGCCAAGTGATTCCGTATTCTCAAATCAAATCAAAGATCCGACCTTCACAATTATGCAAGTGATCAGCATGCATGAATATATTCGTAAAGATACTTAAGCGCGTGAACACACATACTTGACTATGCTATAGACAATCTAGTAATAGAACTAATGTATCAGAAACAACCAAGGACCAGAAAAGCAAAATTAGCTCAGGTCGTAGACTTGCTCGACTAAGTCCTACTACCACGTTGCAGCGGATATCTACAGACACGTTATTCTGGTGGTAGTTAAACTAGTTGAAACTATGCGATTTGTTTAGTAAAATAGTTGCATCCTATGTTGCACCTACACTGACACAGGACACGGGATACGAGACGACACTCCAATACGTTAATTATACAAAATGTTAAATTTCAACACGTTTTGATATTAAATAATATTTTTAATTTTTGTAGTATATATTATATTTAGTATTCAATAATTTAACAAAAAATAAAACTAAACTTATAATATCCATTAATTTTGCAAAGAAACATAAAATATCCCAAATATTTATATTAAACCCAATAAATGGTAATCGTAATCTAACGAATCTAATAGTTGGAACTCAAAACGTAACGCAACGCTGAACCATTTTTTTGAGTCTTTGTAACAAGTATTGGAGTATCGGTGAGTGTCGGACACGACAATCAGGGTTTCTGAAGTTTCGGTGCTTCATAGGTTGCATCAAAGGCAAAATCATAAGGAAATTAAGCTTTCTATCTCCAAAAAAGTAAAAAACAAAGAATTTAAGCTCCACGTAAATCTTGATATCAAGAATAATGAGATTCTAGTAGTGAGATTATCCACAACATTACTAGCTACATTACAAACACAACTGACAAGCTCAAGAGAAGAATACAAAGGTATTGTAGCCTACCTTTCAAAGCAAGGATTCTGGAATTCAGATTCATAAGAGCAGAATCTGCAGTAATAGGTCTCCTCAAAGGTTGCATTGTCGAGTTTTCCGATGCTTGGCAACTGCAATCACAAATCAGACCACACAAATCGCATCAAACAATTCACAACACATAGGCAACAACTTCACGATCGAATTTATAACTCAAAACAGTTCAGAAACAAAACAGTAAACATTCAGATCTATGCAAACTCAAAAACATGAAAGTAAAGTAGCACAGTAAACTTCGTTAAGCTATCAAGCGAAACCACCACGGAATACTCGATTTGGAAAACTAGAATCGAGCAAAGCATGACTGAAAATGAATAGTTATTACGAAATCAAGTGTGCATGATGCTGTTGAGTAGGGAAGTAGAGTTGCGAATTGAGCTAAGGAAACAGAGAAGAAAAAAATGAAGAAGGAGTGAAGGAGAACTCACAGTGAGGGCTTCTCTCATGGCGATCGGAGCGTTCGCCGCCGCCGCCGCCATGGTGGCTTGTATCGAAGAAGAGACGGATCTGCGGTGGCGATTGAAATCGAAGATGAAGAGCCATCAGAGTGATCCAAGTCACTGAGAGATCTGGAAGCAACTTGGACCCTCTGAAGCGAGAAAAGAAGAAGAGAGACATCTACCAGGTAGAAAGAAGAAAGAAGATTGTTTGTGACCCTAATAAAGCAGGGAGAAAGAGAAAGAAAGGGAATTGAATTCTTAAGAAAATAAAACAATATTGTTTTATTTTCTTGAGGTGCCGGGAGGATTTTTTAAATTTTACGAGGAAAGTTCACTTCTTATGGGCTAATAACGCAAATTTAGGAGTATAAATTAATAATATATTTTTATAAAATAGCATCATCACATAAAATTACATAATTAGAGACTAGTATTAACACAGACGTGTAATTCTTAGCTGACAGCAGAATCGGAAAAGATCCTATTTTTGACATTTTTTTTCTATGTTCATTCGGGTAAATTATATAAATAACAAACAAATATAATTTAGGGTTAAATTAATCTCATGTTATATGAAAGTGTAAGAAATTTTAAAATATGATTATATGAAATTAGAACACCAAAAGATTTAAGCTTACTTGTCGAAGACACGATTCTTGATTTCTTGAAAACCTCTTGGTAAGTAATATGAACTTGAAATAATATGTCGCGTTTTAATCTAATACAGATAGGTACAATATATAGAGAGCCTAATGGGCTTAAGTGAGAAGCCCAAACCTAGGGGTGATAATAAGGCCAGGGGCCTTAGGCCCGGCCCGGCTCGGTTCGTCTTTTTTAATTATTGGACCCAGACTTATACTCATACAAAAATCTTTTTATTTAAAAGGCCTTAGGCTTCCATAGCCAGGCCCGGCCTTGAAGCCTTGGAGGCTGGCCCGTATACAATAAATTTATTTATTTTTTATATTAATCATTTGAGATAGCGAGTGCCACTTTTCATAATTACTAACAATATTTCATAATTACTAACAACGATTGGTAAAGAAACAAGAGATATGAAGACGAAGATATAAGATGTAGAAAAAGAAAGATTAAAAATGACAACAACAAAAAAAGATGAAGGTAATTTCGTTGCTGATGCTTTGGTAACCAAAGGGAAACTATTAGACACTTGGGATCTACAGCTTTTTCTTTGAGTCCCTATGGATTGTAGAGAGCTGTTTGCTAGAGATTTGATGGGCACTACTTGCCCAAACTTTGTTTCGTTTCTAGTTCTGTTGCTTTCCCCTTTATTCAACTTGGACCCTCTGAAGCGAAAAAAGAAGAAGAGAGACATCTACCAGGTAGAAAGAAGAAAGAAGGTTGTGACACTAATAAAGCAGGGAGAAAGAGAAAGAAAGGGAATTGAATTCTTAAGAAAATAAAACAATATCGTTTTATTTTCTTAAGGTGCTGTTTGGTAGGAGGATTTTTTAATTTTTATGAGGAAAGTTCACTTCTTATGGGCTAATAAAGCAAATTTAGGACTATAAATTAATAATATATTTTTATAAAATAGCATCATCACATAAAATAACATAATTAGAGTCTAGCATTAACGGAGACGTGTAATTCTTAGCTGATAGCAGAATCGGAAAAGATCCAACGGATACTGTTATTGACATTTTTGTTT